>JAWZYT010003765.1:0-147500 GCA_034508575.1 Petrolisthes manimaculis | reverse complement strand
CACACCCCCAGTACCCCCCCCCAAGCCTGTCCCCTACTCCCACACCCCCTTAAGGATTATCATTAGTATTCATTATTTATTCCACCTATTTATTTATTTATTTATTTATTTATTTTAAACAGCTAGTCAGTCCAAAATTATATAGAGGAATTACTAAATCTGTATTTAAAAGTGTTTGTGTGTTGTGTGGAAATTTAAAAGTGACTCGATCATTATAGCTCTCCATTTTACCGATGAGAGATTTCACACTTAAAGGTAATTATAAAAAATCATGATGTGTGTGCAGAGAGAGAGAGAGAGAGACTGTGTGTGTGTGTATGTGTATGTATGTGTGTGTGTGTGACGTCATTGTTATACCCTTTTTTCACAGAGAGTTGGACAAGAACAGACTGAGTGACGTGAGAGGTGGCGATCTTCCCGTAACACTGAGAGAGTTGTCATTGGAAGGTAACATGTTCACCTCCTTCCCAACCCAACTCTCTTCACTCACGGCACTCCAGTCTCTGTAAGTACACACACACACACATACATACACACATACATATATACACACACACACATTTCTACGCAACAAATCATATAATTATTGTTTCTATAATATGTACTTGAGACTGATGTTAATTTGTGTTGTTGTGTTGTGTTGTGTTACAGGAATCTTGGCAGGAATCAATTGACAGCGGTGACACACAACGACCTACGTGGCCTCAACAACCTTCTCATTCTGTAAGTTAACAATCCAATCATTCTGTAAGTCATTCTAGCTCCTGGCCTTGTACAGTAGTATACCTAACCTAACCTAACCTAACCTAATATAATATAATCTAACCTAACCTAACCTAACCTAACCTAATCAAATCTAACCTAATCAAATCTAATCTAACCTAACCTAACCTAACTTAACTTAACACTAGTAAACAGAGTAGGGTACACTAGTAAATTAAAAGGTTATGGTAATGGGAAAACAGCTAGGGTATGGTTAATGGTAAACATGAGTAAACATCTAGGGTAAGTGACACCAGCAAATAGATCGAGTAGGGTACACTTGTAAACATGGTACAGTATATATGGTACAACAGTAAACAGAGTTATGTAAACAGTAGGACTAAACAAGACCCAATTGTACAACAGTCACCCCCCAAAAAAAAGGAACAACGAAAGAGAATAGATGCTGATGGCCTATTTGTATTTTTGCTAGCGAGTCTGCTAATCTTCAGGTTAATCTTCTCACAGGAAAGGCGACTGGACGTACCCTGAGTGCACGAATTAATTCTTTTTTCTTTTGTTGTGAACTTTACATTCCATTATTGCTCGTGAGATATTGAAGTTTATGCATAGGCAGCAGGAAAGGGAAAATAAACCCTTGCAGTGTGCTGTGCCATAACAATTAACGGTTCCCTTTATATGGGTCAATTTGCAACAGAGCTATCATAGTGTGTGTTTGTATGTCTGTGTTTGTGTGTGTGCTTTTGTTGTTGTTGTCTTTGAACTAATTAGAGCTTTGTTTATGAGCCCCATCAAACGGCTTAACGCTAAGTATACACATCCCATTCAGGCCTTTGCTACACACACACACACACACACAATGGAACTAAACATTTTAAAATACACCTCGTTATATGGCACAATTCCACTTCATTAACCTGGGTCAAATAATAGTCAAATAGTGCATAGTGACTGACGTATAAGAGTATAAAATTTGTGTGTGTTTTCAAAATTTTGGGTATACAGTACATCCATATATAATTATCAAAACACTGCGTTCTGTACCTTAGAATATTTATTACGAGTTGGAGGACTTTGAGTAGTTTCTGATTTGGTTTTGAGTTTTACCCCTAGAGTTGTGTTTGTTGTGAAAAAGTATACACAAGAAATTGCACTTCCATAAAAAAAACACTGCACAACATCACTTGGAAAATAAACGAATATGAGTATTATACGTATCTGCTGAATCATGGATGTTTACAATCGATTTTTACACTAATATAATTATAAGAACGACAGGACAGAGAAACCTCGAGTAAGATTAAGTTATAAGGAGTATGACAGTTTCAAGTGTTGGGTATAAACGTATAAAATGTATGTACTTGTATGACGCAGATATAAAGAATATAGACGAGAAGATTACGACGAGTAGAATATTATGTGGTGGTGGTGGTGGTGAAGATTAGTAAGAAAATTAACCTTGTAAACTTTTAGCTATAGTTTGATGAGTGTAGCAGGGAGGGAGGAAAAGAGAGTGAAGGAAGGAAGGGAAGTGCAGTTAATTAAATACAGTAGATGGTGGAGGGAAGTGGAGTTAAATGGATAGTGGAGGAAAAGAGGAGGAAGTGTGGGCTGGTGGATGATGAGTACTAATTTACTAATGGAGCAAGGAAGGGACAGTGAGTGTTGAAGAAAAGGAGGGAGGTTGGATCATGGATGAGAAAACGGAGGGGAGAGAAAGATGGTGACGGGAGGGAGAGTGGTTGAGTGAGTGGTTAAGAGAGAAAATGAGTTGAGAAAGATGGTGGTAAGAGAGAATGAGTTAAGAGACCCTATTATGAGGTAGTCAGAAAACTGGAGATAAACGAGTCCTTCAAATGTTGCCACGAAACTCCACCAGCGATATGGAAGGAGCTTGTTTCGTGGCATGGTCAGGAGGTTGTAGAAGCCACCATTTATCATACACGATCACAGGGTCCTTAAGTAAGATGGTGGAGAGAAAGAGAATGAGTTCAGAAGATGGTGGTGGAGATAGAGAGAGGGAGGGAGAGTGAGTAGTGTGGGTGGTGTTATCTAATTCTAGTGTGTCAGTGTGGAGTCATACTTGAGGAGGAAGGTGTACCATAGCAAGGTACTGTATAATACAGCAACGGCGTAGCTATAATTATGTACCTTGTACCATAGCATACCTATACTGTATATTATACCAATCTTCTTGTTGCTGTCGGGTTAACTTTGGGAAAAAAATCCGGTTCACTTCCTGCGCCCCTCGTTACGTAAGTTATGGAATAGAAAAGTGGTCGGAAGAGTTATTAAACTTCAGAGTATAATATTATTATTATATGTATTCTTTCAGGTTGCTGCACCAAAACAAGTTGAGGACTGTGGAGGAGGGAGCTCTGGAACACCTCACCAAACTGGATATACTGTGAGTCATTAAGCCTTCGTCCACCTTGGTTCAGACTAATGTAATGTTGCTTTTTAAGGCTAAGACCTCCCATCCACGTAACAGTTGCCGGTAGATAATCCAAGCAGGACACCCAACAGGCCTTCCTCATGATGAATGATAGCTGGGCCACAGTTAATATGGCAGTATGTTGACCACAGGAAGCAAGAGAATACAAATACAAACTTCACTATTATTTTAACATTTGTACCTACAGCCACGGACAACACATTTATAATACAGTATACATGTGATGGTAATTAGTTAAAGTAGTTGACAAACTTTTCTTTAAAAATATGTAGGTGGGATCCTATACAGTAAATTAATAATTATGGTACGGTATTTGTAAGGGAAAATTCAGGTTCCATATAACTTACTGTACTGTATAATTGTAATGTTGAAAGCAGCTACATGAAAGTATACATATTATTTAAAGACAATACTTTACATGAATACAGTATATGGTCAGGTTATGTTTTAGGAGTAATTCATGTGGCCTAAATAACGAACCATTTTTCTACATACGGTGTAAAAGATTCTGTCTTTTTTTCCTCAGGGATCTGGGAGAGAATTCCTTGAAGGACATCCCACCTGTCTCTAACTGCAAGAACCTTCGTCAACTGTGAGTAATGTACTGTACCTGTATATCGGTTCTGTACAATATTAGGACCGTATGCAGAGAAACGGATGGATATATATAATAGGTAGTCCAACAGAGTAACAGACAGAAATACAGATCAAACAGACAGACAGACAAACTTTATGTGTTTTAGAGTTTGTATCAATGTGTGAGCTTCAGGTAGAGTAGTTCATTATTACTTAATGATAAAAAAATAATATTCTGTATTTATTCATATGTGATAAACTGCATACTGATAGTTATTAACTTTGAAAAGTAAAGTGTTATATTGCAATGAAAGTGGTTGGATCTGTTGGTCAGCCGTCCAGATTATGACTACATGCTGTATATACTTTATGAGTTTTACAAAGTTTTATTTCACTTGACACATAAGACTCTTTTATATCTTTTTTCAGCTATTATATACAGTACTTCATCAGAGTTATGTGGACAGAGCTACAATCTTGCTGATGGAAAAGGGTGAATTACATCCTTTGTAGTTCATAAACTGTTGCTATTTTGCATCCTTTAATATTGCTTGTAACCAGTGAGTGGCTAGTGCATGCAGTCACAGCATTGTGTCTTTGGACAGACTGATGGGAGGGAACCGAGTGAGTTACATTGGAGAGGATAGTCTGGCTGGTCTAGTGCAGTTGCAGGAAGTCTCGCTTACCTCCAACCCACTCCGCACCGTCCACCATAGAGCCTTCTCCAACCTCCCTTCCCTCACCAAGCTGTAAGTAGAGGAGGAGCTGTTGTTATAATCATCAGCATTATCAACCAGTGTTAGTTCATTCTTCAAGCCTAGTGAATTTGGGGGGATGAATTTGCTCCATGTCCTATGAAGAAATCGATAAAAATAAGAATGAAGAAAAGGAGAGTGAGAGAGAGAGTTAAAGTACACTGTGTAGGTAAGTGTGACTGTATGAAAAAAGGGGAAAGAGGTAGTACAGTACAGAGCAAATGGATAGATGGAAGGTAGAGTTAAAATGGGAAACATTTAAAGAGGAAGATGTAGATAGATTGTGGAATTACAGAGAGTTGAATTCAGACTTTAACAGTGAGAGGTAGATAAAAACTGAGTGTGAGAAGTGTGCGAGACAGATTGGGGATAGTTAATCTTCACAGTACTGTACCAAGAAGAGAAGAATGCTTTTATATGTAGCTATCCGTATACATTGACATCCAGAAGCTTATTGGCTTATACATTGGGTTTACTTAAGATTCAGACAGAGGCAGCACTCACACTGATTCATTCTGGTGCAATGTAATACTGTATACATATATACATTGTCTGTCTATGGTAAGAAATCCTAGCAACTATCATTTTAGTGCTTTGTAAAATATATACAGTACAGTACCTTGTTTGTGTATGGCAGATTCCTGAAGGAGGCTCACCTACTGCGGGAGTTCCCAGATCTGAATGGCACCATGAACCTGGAGAGCATCAGGATAGACCGAGCTGCCATCACCACCATCCCTCATGACCTCTGTACTGTCACACCAAGACTACGCACAATGTGAGTTCGAAAGAGAGAATGAGCATGACGGATAAGAGCAAGAGAGGAGGAAGGGAGGGAAATACTGTAGAAGGAAAGCAGAAGTAGAAGTAGAAATAGAAAGAAGTAGGGAAAAAGAAAGAGAGCAAGGGAGGGAGATGGAGAGCTTTCAATGATTGCTTGACTCAGTAACTCGTGCACAGTCATTAGGATTAATCTGTATCAACCAACTAACCCACTTGATATATTGCATTTTCTTGCAGGAATTTCCAGAGGAACAAGATCACGGAGCTTCCAGATCTAAGTCGGTGTCTCTATCTCCGCTTACTGTAAGTGTAAATTTTATGTACACATATCTAGTAAACACTTCTACCATTTTGGGGAACATTTTTACATGGTCTTATTAATCTATACAGTATCCCTTTTCCTTTGAATTAAGTGGAAAAGAGTAAAAATACTTTCATTTATGTGGTACACATATATTTTAATACACTATAATAGAAAGCCTTGCTCACCTTTGAAAGGCACAATACTTCTGCCCTTACTATCATAATTTTTTTAAAATTTTAAAATTTATAATAATTTCTCCATGAATAATTTATAGTCATAATTCATTGTTTCAAATGATCAAAATGCAAAGTTATGAACACTAATGACAATGAGGCATTTTTTATTACATAAAGTATTACGGTAGTTGAAATATACATGTATCGTGAAATTTGCCTAATAATGTTTGTTCAATGCAACAAAAGGCTTTTTAATTTAAATGTCAGTAATGAATACTATACAGTAGTTGAAATGATATAACAATGCATGTTTGGTGAACAGTGACCTGAGCCACAACCAGATCAGCAGCCTGCCCCATGCCAGCTTCCAGAGTTTGTCCTACCTACAGGACCTCTTACTGCAGGGCAATGCCATCACCATCATCCACAACAGTACTTTCATTGGCCTCCACAGACTTCAGGTCTTGTAAGTTCATATATGTAAATGTGAAATAGCTTTCTTGTTATGCTGTGACAATTTGTTTTATTATCAAAGTAAAATATGATGATACTGTAGTACAGTATTGTAATGATAAGAGTGAAACTAGCACCAGGCTCATACACTGTACTGTACTACTGTATTCTGTTTATATGCATGATTATAGAATTGTTTATTTTTGAAGTTGAAATAGGAATATGGTCCTGTTTTATACTATGCCTGTGAAAATGTACACTGTACTGTATTGTACATTAATGTATTTCTGTCATCATCAATACTCCACTTCCCTTTTCACAAGGGGTGGGGAGGCTCTAGCATCAGTGCAAGATCTTACAGGCAAAGGGTCCAGTTCTGAGGCTAAATCAACCCCTGATGGGGACATTGTTAGAGAATGGAGTCCCCAACCCTCACTTCCCACCTTTATCATAGGGGATAAGAGGCTGACTGCACCATCTCAAGAATGATGGGCAATGGGGACGCCACTTCCCTACGCCTGACAATATTTCTAATTATTGTATATATAATTGTAATACCTAGTCCCAGTCACTCCATATTTGAGACCTGACAATCCTTATTCCATATGACCAGGAGTACAGGCAAGATTATTTGACGTAAAGCATATATGAACACCAAGTACTGTATCATCATTCACAGACAGCTGGAAGAAAACCAGATCACCAGTATACACTCTGATGCATTCCTGCCCTTGGAGAGCCTTGAGGACATGTGAGTTGTCTGTCATATGTTAAGTTTTGTGTGGCATAACTCACCAAGTTGAAAAACACCAAAGAATAAAATAAAGTATCATTGTTTACATATCTCATTGTGTAGCAGCTATAGCAACTGTAGATATCATCAACTTTTTATTTTTGTTTCAGTAACCTTGGCAGCAACATGTTCCCTGAGCTGCCACACCAGGGGCTGCAGACTGTAGTGGCTCTCAAGGTCCACAACAATCGCAACCTGAGAGAGTTTCCAAGCCCTGAAAACTTTCCCAACATCAGAACTCTTGTCCTCTCCTATGCATACCACTGCTGCTCATTCCTCAGGTCAGCAAGTCATTTGTAACAGAAATGAAGGTATCTTCTGAAGGGATGCATTCCTTCATATAATTTGGAATAATAGTATTTCAGTCTGGGGAATTGTGGTTAAGAGAAAAAGGAACTGTTGGTAGGAGATTTCTTGCTATAGTGCTTTACTAAACTATGCTGTGTTCATCAATCTGTGGCTCTTTTTCAAATAATTGAAATTCTCATATGTGCACAAAAACTTGAGGAAATATTATGACATTCCATAGCATATCTCAGTGTCTATAATTTTCAGGTACAGTATTGTATAATATACCATATGGTGCAATATGAATTACACAGCACAGCTTAGTACAATGGTTTCATGTTTTCTTGCTGAACTATTTAAAGGTGAGATGCTTAACATGTCATGATTGATTTTTTCGTCCTCATACAGCCAAAAAGTGAGTACGGAGCAACCAACGATCCATGAGGAGGTTGTGTTTGATGTGGAAGGGCTGCAGGACCTGGACCCAACTATCTGGAATGTGTCCAGCGTCTGGCCTGATACAGGTGAGTGAGTCCTAAGCTTTCAGGGAACTTGTTCCTCAGGCATAATTGACTGAAGAGTCATGCTAGCTGTCATGATCATCTGTGCATTAATAAAATCTACATAGGTTTACTCCAGACAGTTTTAGAAGTGACTATATTGCCTTCTTCAGCAGAGGTGCAGACTAAAGGAAGTGACAGTTGACACTGAAATTGTTTGGAATAAACCTTCTGCTTGCCAGTGTGATTTTCTCTTTATACTTAATCTGCTGTGTTCTGTTTGAGATCTGCACTATGTTGTTATTACTGTATTATAGAGAAAGCATAATGGTTTGTATGAAAGAGAAATACCCCTTGAGAAGATATTATATCATCCAACAACATGAAGGATGACAAAATAGAGTAAATGGTAACTACAATAATCTAGCCTGCCAGACAAAAGATCCAAGATGGAGACCTTACTACCATAATAGTTTGAAAACTCATCATCAAAAACATTAGACAGAAAAAGGACATCAAAAGAAGGAAGTGACAAAGGAAGCAAACCCAGACAGATCAAGGAAAAAGTATGAAAAGAGACAGACCCAGGGTTCACCCAAAATTTCAAAGGATGAAAGAACAAAATTAATGCCAGAAAAAGTATCCCAGCCATGGCAGGAGGAAGAGTTAAATTCAGTTGCAATATCAGGCCTCAGGTGGCAACATTCCTCAAAGGAAAGGTAAGCAAAGTGGTACAACAGTAGAGGAGTCGGCAACCTTCCTTGACCGTACTGTAGCTTGCAACAAACTTCCACTCTGTTTCCCTTTTGTTTCTCAAATGCTTGTATAGTACAGTATTGACTTTGTTTCGTTATATGATGGTGTGACTTGGTGTAATCCTTGTCATCCTTCTTTGATCCAATCTCATCTTACCTGAGCAAGCCTGACTAAAGCTTATCTTTAAAAACTCAGCACATTTCAATTAATATGCTTCCAGGAAAGCTCAAGGTTTCATCAAGTTATTCCAGTTCCATACAACATTTGTCAAGTGTCTGCCTAGATCTGTACAAGACAGTTATCCATGCACTTCCACCATCACCGTACAGTATTTTGATGTTTGTGGTGTCCTTTTAATGTACTGTACAGTACAATCAAAGCCAAATGTTTGCCTACTACTGTACCTTGTTTTATCCCTATCTTACTTTCAATATGTAGAGCAGTTATTGCTGCTACAGAGTGAGGGAAGGGGAGCTGGGGGACATGCATTGAAAGGGGAAAGAGAAGACTTGTTTGGCCAGAAAGACCTTATATCACAAGGGAGAGAAATAAAGGAGAGGGACACCTCACACAATGGAAAAACAAGGAAAGAATGGACAATTGAGGAGAGGAAAGGAAATAGCTTGGGTCCAGAGGGGTGCCAAAACCCAGAAAGCAGTGCCCACTTTCAAGTAGACAATAGTCTACAATACTTTCTTGTGGGGGCTGGGTGATATGAGGCCCCTACAGCACATTGAAAACTGCACCACTTATGGTAACAGGTAGAAATACCATATTATTTGAGATAATCTGCAAACTTTTGAACCCTGCTGTAAGTCATATTTCCTCCAACGAACGAGCCTCAGAATGAACTTGAGATGAAATTGTAGAATAAAATGGCCTAGCAATTGGTAACACTGCAATGAAGAAGCGAAGAAGTGTATGTCCATGATTATAATAACCAACATCTTGGGAAATTTTAATTACATTATCACATCACATATGGGTTACTAATCAAGCTCGTTGACTGAGGAATATTGTAGTTTATCCATGATTGTACCTATCAGACAGACAATAAGTTACTGTACTATACTTTCATACAATTTAGTTTGTTATAATTTGTTTTATTGCACTTGTTTTAGAAAAATCAGAGCACTTAGTTACTATAATTGGCTGCACGTATTTCATGCATCATTCAAGTAGGATAAGGAGATGACAATTGGGGATAAATGTTCTGTAGTTTGGCAAAAAATATTAGCTTTTTTTATTCTTTTCATGTTCATTGTCTTAAGTCTTGATTGCTGGAGTTTGACATCCAGGATTCCTGAGTTATGTCATTTTACTGCCATGACCTTGAGTGTGTTTTGTTGATTCTTATTTATGGCCAACACCCATTTCCATGATTCCTGACTGTTTTGATTTATTTATATTGAGTTGTCGTTTTTATAGCGAATTCTTCCATCTCCACGATTCCTGAGTTTAATACTGTTACTGTATGATGCTGTGTGTTGTTCACCGTGGCCCCAGCAGGCACCAACAGCAACTTTGCAGCCATATGGGCTAACCTGGGGGATGACTTCTCTGCAGCCACCCTGGACTCTGCTGCCTCACACCCTACCTCCTCCACCCCCGCACACCATATCACCTGCCAGCCACTTCCAGGTTAGAGACTACTGCACAGCTTATCATAAATATACGTTGAGGCAGCACTGTCCTCCACAACAGATGATCATATCTAAATTTGCAAACATTATGGGGATAATACAGTACTGTTTATTGATCTACCTGACTATGTACATTGTGCACCTTTAACCGGGAATCTTTAATTATGTACTGTACAATACAATACAGTACAGTACTGTATACACTTCTTATTGTTACTCATTTTTTGTGTGTGCAGTACTGTACCTACAGTATATCTTTTATTTCCATCTATCAATTTCTTTACTGTAATTTTCTGAAATAACACTGACTAATATTGCTCACACACACACACAGGTCCGTTCATGCCGTGCCAGGACCTCTTTGACTGGTGGACTCTGCGGTGTGGTGTGTGGGTGGTGTTCCTGCTGGCACTCCTCGGCAATGGCACCGTTGTCGTTGTCCTCATGTTTGCTCGGTCTAAGATGGATGTCCCCAGGTTCCTCGTCACCAATCTGGCCTTCGCTGACTTCTTCATGGGCCTATACCTAGGTGCTCTATATGATTCATTAACATTTTATAAATAAAGATGTATTAATTTGTTGAAATGTTGCAACATACTTTCTTTACTTGATAGACATACTATATTTTGCAATATACTGTACATGTACTGTATGTAGTACTGGTTCATAGATTTGTAGACATTTTTTATGTACAGAACTGTACTTTTTATGCATGTTATTCATGGCTGTATTCATTTACTGTATTTTCATGAGAGCATTGACAGAATTTTTATTTGAGTGGACATGACTGATATCTGTATTATTGCTAGGTTTAATATACTGTAGATGAATATCATATATTACATGTCTTTCACATTTGGCTGTTATGTTACTAATAATTGAGAAAAAAAAAAAAAATGTAAAGTAGCACTGTGTTTCATGTATTGTAAGTAAGCTTTGACACAGACCAGTATAAGGTTTAATCTAATTTGGCACACATGTATTATTAAACTAAAAGTCTTGGTATTGTCCCAGGGTTGTTAGCTGTGGTGGACGCCTCTACCCTGGGGGAGTTCCGTATGTATGCCATCCCTTGGCAGACGTCCGTGGGGTGCCAGGTGACTGGTTTTCTAGGAGTGCTGAGTTGTGAGCTGTCTGTCTACACCCTCACAGTCATCACCATGGAGCGCAATTATGCCATCACACATGCCATGCACCTCAACAAGCGTCTATCCCTGCGACATGCTGCTTACATTATGGTGCTGGGCTGGCTCTTTGCTTCCACCCTGGCTTTCCTCCCGCTCATTGGAATCTCCGACTACCGAAAATTTGCCGTGTGTTTGCCCATTGAAACAAAAGGTGCCGGTCTGGCCTATGTTGTGTTCCTTATGTTTATTAATGGAGTGGCATTCTTGATACTGATGGGTTGTTACCTCAAGATTTACTGTGCTATCCGTGGGTCCCAAGCTTGGAACACTAATGATTCACGGATTGCCAAGAGGATGGCGCTCCTAGTATTTACAGACTTTATTTGTTGGGCTCCAATAGCGTTTTTCTCTCTCACTGCCGCCTTTGGATTACACTTAATATCACTGGAAGAAGCTAAAGTGTTTACTGTATTTGTTCTTCCATTCAATTCATGCTGCAATCCATTTTTATATGCTCTCTTAACTAAACAGTTCAAGAAAGACTGTGTAATGTTATGTAAGTCGATAGAAGAATCAAGAGTAACAAGAGGAATTGGGCGGCGTCGAAACTCGTCGAATTTTAGCAACCGCCAGACTCCAGCCAACACCAACAGTGCACTGGACAACTCTTGGCGTCAGGAGAATCAGGTCCATCATTGCCACATTAACCCGCAGGAGCCTACAAAGCTCCGTCACCGTCTGCGGATATCTGCACTAAAGTATTTGTTCTGCCATAAGGATGTAGAAGAACTTAACTCTGGAGCAGAATTTAACTGTCAGCCAGGTAAAAGTGCAGTAAAATCAAAGTCTAAACATGAAGCTTGTGTGTCAAGTGAAACATACAGCTGTTCATGGTCAGACACGTGGCGTCGAGGTCATGCAGTTATGTCCCTGAGACTCCTAGACCGCCGCCACCACAGTTCCTGGTACCTGTCTCGCAAGCCGTCACAAGATAGCAACCTCTCCTCCTCTCGAAACGATTCCTCAGCCACTACTGCATCAACGTCCACATGGCGCATCTCCAGGTCCTCTGTGTCTTCTGATATCTCCAGCAGTGGATCCCGAGGTCTGGGGAAAGTCGATGCAGGCCCAGGGATGCGGCTTGGCTCTTTGAGAGAACATGGAGGAGTGGTGCACATACAGACAGCAGCAAGACAGATCACTCCTCATCACCAAGCACTGTTGGTGAGGCAGCAGCCTGGCACAGCCGCCCAACAGTCACCCCCCACCACTACAGCTGTGAAAGTTAAGCCTTGTTTACAGAGACAGGGTGCTGTAGAACGTGAAAAATATATCCCAAAAACTGAAGGTATTCTCAGTGTTGAACCTTGTCCATTACACTCACGTTCAGACAATCTTTCTTGTGTCTATGAGCAAGATAGCTGTGAAGAAGAAGAACCTGATAACTCAAAAGATTTCTTGAATCCTCGATGTCCTATGACAGGACTAACTGTAGCTTTCATTCCTCGGAAATTAAGCACTATATCTTCTCACTCTACAAGTGTTGCTAGGGAAACTGATGTTGAGGATCCTGGTAGAGAGACTTCTAGTGGTACTGATATAGCATCCACACCTGTCTGTAAATGGCCACCAGGAGCAAGGTGTGTTAGCCTTACTCTCCTCCCACAGTCACCTCGGCAAACCAGCCCAATGCACTTCCCATCTGAGGGACACCTACCAGATTCTCCCCAGCATACAGATCTTTATTATTTGACAAGATTAGCTGCTCCTACACTTGTGGTTTCCAGTAGTGCATGTGAGTTGGAAGCTTCCTCAGGATGTAATGATGTTGAAGAAAATAATTTTAATCCGTCTGAAGATACATACAGTCGGCCAGACTCAGGCCTGAGCACAGAACTGGAAGAGTGCCTCGAGTCCTCAGCACTAATTAATCAAGAGGGTGAAGGTGATGATGATGTGTTTGAAGACACTGAGAGAGGAAGGATGCCTTTGGAAACACACTTCCCTCTCGATGAACCTCCTGGAGAGACTCACGTCCTCATATAATTCATTTGTCCAATAAGAAACTTTTTTCAAGATTAATGCTCCTTACCACATGTTCCAGCTGAATTCTTGTCTTTGGCCATTAAGTTCAGTGTCTAATTGTTGCCTTCTGTGTGGCTACTGTGTAGCTGTGATTAGAAGCATTTATATCCGTCAACATTAGCATACATAGAAAATGAATTTTACAGTACTGTACTTCTGTACCTGCCTTGATATTTAATAACATATATTTTCAAAATAGTAAATTCAAGGTAGTAAGTTTATTATAAGTCAAATTTAGATGAAAATGAGTGACATTATTCTGGACAGTGGGACCAATTTGCTTGTATGTCCTCTTTGTATTTTAGAATGAGAATTTCTTATCAACAAAATGAGAAATAAGTGCTACTGCTGGTGGTAAGATTTTTCAAGAATGTATAATCCTGTGAAGGAAGTACCCATTAGCATTAAAGAAATATTCGTGAATAATTAAATGCATCCTCAGTTTGAAAGAAGTGTTTGTGTATGTACAAAAAGATATAAAACCATTGATGATCTTGACAGATATTCTAGGACTGGTTAGATGTTAATATCTGTGGCATTCTGAGACAAAAATGACAAAGGGCCAACATTGTCTACTATCTTGGGCCTTTGATCTTCCATTGTCCAGTACTGTATATTGTATTTTATTATTATTATTATTATTAACCAGTCAATAAAGTACCTCTTATACTGAAGAGAAAACTGGCTATATTTCACAGTACTGTACTGTACAGGTAATTAACAAAACATGTTATCTCCACTCATAGAGGTTGGCCATTGAGTGTGGAAATGAACAAAACAATCCTTGTCATCTTATAATTGTTATGCTGTTGAATAGTCTGTGATGTCAAATTTTTCAGTTCAGAAGGGTATGTGTCAAATTGTGTTCTGGAATTATGAACGTTATGTTGTGAAAAGCAGTTGTTATGTACTGTGCAGGTCTGGTAGAAAGGAAATCAAGGAGTACAGTGACCTGTGGTGTCATAATAAAGTTCAGTAATATTTCAGATATCAACTTTCATCCAATGTAATTTTGTAGACACAAAAACTAAATTGGAAGTAATATTGACTACTGCCTGCTTTTTCTGCACAGTTTACCTTCAACTTGTGGCACATGGTGACTTGGATCTCAGAATGCCTTACTTAGTCAGATTTTATGTAAATTGTTATTATAACTAACTGTCTTGGTGATGAACTAAGTCAAATGTATAACATTCTCTCATAGTGGAAAATTATGTAATAGTAATCAATAACTTTCAGTGGAGTAGCATAAGTAATTTATTATAGGGTATATAAGTCTGTCTATGAATACTTCATGCCAAATATGTACATTATAATCTGATGATATTTTTTGAGATAATACACTTTGTCAACTAAAAAATCTGATAATAAAACACTTCAATCAACCTTAATATCCAGTAAACACCATAAACTTGATTCATCCCTCAATATGAGCTAGTTTATTTTGAATTGTACAATTCAGGAATTTAATATATGATATATAAAAAGTATGCCTTTCAGTTCTATTTCTGTTCGTATATTCCAACATCACTTGATTCATTTTATGTATGTAATTTATGCAACCAAATGAACAATGTAATTACAGTATTCTTAAGTCTTGTTGGAGAAAACCAAGTGGGAAAGAGATACCCTGTATTAACATTACTCATAACATTGTACTGTACTTCATTTTCAGAATTGTTTTTATAAAGTAATTAAGTCATAATATAATCTCCAGTAGCTTGATGTAAGTTTTTATCAATCTAGCTTTAAACCAAAACGTCTCCTGACAAAGATGTGGCCAAAACTGTGCAGTCCCTGGGCATTTCCATTCTGACTCAGCAGATCACATTATCCAATCCTGATCTACTCTATGTAAACTTCTGTGACTAAATCTAATTAATTCAAAGTAATACTAATCTAACTCATTCAAGACCCAGTATGTTTTAAGTACTGATCGAATGTTATTTGAAAACAAACAGTAGACCCTTATACCATAACATAAAGAAAGTTGTGTGTCTACTAGATTTAATGTACAGTACTGAATACTGTACTTGAAGTACAGTATATACACCAATAGAAAATTCAGGACATGCATTTAATAGATAACCATCCCAAGCTAAGATTGTAGACTGATTGATTATATGACACATTGGTGTTATACCGGTAATGGTTGTGCAAAAAATTGAGGTGAAAATAGTAGCCATTGCTATATTGTTTCATGATATGACTTCTCCATTTCATCAATAATTTTCATCCCACTCTCCAGATATCCCTTCTCAAAGTACTCTTTGACTTGGCTCTCAAATGAAGTACCATGTATGTAAATGTTTGACAACTATGTAATATGAGAACTCCGTATAAGCAATGAATGATATACCATCTCTGTAATATACAAGTATACACTTACTATCATTATATGTATAATAAATCAAAGAGTCAGTACAGGCTCAGGATATATATACTATTCTGTACCCCACTTCCTGTTCCTTTTCATATATTGGTGTACTTTTTAAATCTTTAACTGATAATCTACTATCTCACTAAAAGCTATACAGTACTGTATATCATGCCTATGATCAGTACTTAACAATATTCTTCAGAAATCTGTCAGATCAGCACCGAGCACCATAACTTCTGATGAGATAACCATGAACATTTCAACTCTAATCTGACCTGTCCCCTGCCAATGTTTGTTCTTTTCCCTGGCTCACACCACTCTCATCCATCCCTCCATCTCATTCTCGGTAGCCCATGCCCCTTCCTCTTTCCTCCATACCACTTCTCTCTTACACGCCTTCTTCAGTAGCATTGGAGTGGGATGGCTTCTCATGGTGTAATCAATATGTTGGAAGCAACAAGCTACATGCAAATGTTCTTCTTCCATTCCCTATAACATCAACCAAAAAGACGAGTGGTTCATTGAATTCATCACAAAGTTGCTTTGCGTGCCACTAGGGTGACTAAGATGTGAAATTATGCCATACACGTTCCATTGTTTTGCATATGGCCAAGTCACCTTAGGACATCCCCCTTGACACTTTCTCTACCCTGCATTGCTTGTGGACATTGTCATTCATCAATCTGTCCATCCACATTATCCAAATCTTATCAAGTAACTTGAATCCACTTCCCTTAATTACTCTCATCTTGTGACCTTTCAGCTGTATCCATTCATCACCCCCATACTTCTGGGAAGGGACTACAACAGTACTGTATCATACAGCAGTTTTCTTATCTTCCATACCAACTTTCTATTTCTATCACCTTCCACATCATACTTGCAACCTTTCCACCCTCACTTGTGTCTAACTATCAAGACCACCTTTCTTACTCATCATACTGCCTAGATATTTAAATGATCATTCATAAATATTGTATTTTATTCAGTGTTGGACATAATATTTTGAACTTCTGATATATGTGTGTAAAATTTCTCTATGGTCAAATGAAACACTCCAGTGTTGTATCAACTGTTATATTGTATGTTTTCAAGTGATGAAATTCTATGAGCTTTATACTGTAGTTACAAATTATTATCCTATACTTACACAGACAATTAATTAAACAGTATACAGTATAGCTAAGCATAGTCTCAGTCATTTTTGTCCAGCAAGCATGGATAGGTGGCATGTAGCTTTAGCCAAGATATCAGCCTGGACGGGGAGTACAGTACAGTATGTATATAGGCCTATTGTACTATGCAGGTGTGGACTTGTGGGTAACCAGGCAAATTTAGAAGATTTTACATCTCCACTACAAGATTATTATAACCAAGTAAGTATAATAAAGATGTGATTGACCAATCAGCTTTGTAATAAGTGTTCAAGCCTTTTATGCACTCCTTGTCAAAATCATAATTTTGTTTAACATTCTTATTTTCCCTTGCAGGGTAGTTCATTATGGTTAGAGAAGGAAAACTACACCTCCCAACATGGATTGGATATTGTGACTAGTATCAATACCCAGGTCAGCTGTATGGAATTAATAGAGATAACCCTATCTGGCTTTGTACACGTAGATATGTTTTTCAGTAGCTGCACGGCACAGGTAATAATACAGTATGTATGTCTACAATAAATACAGTACAGTACTGTACTTTCAAAGGGCTTATGGTTTCGAGTCCATTTAATGGTGATCGGATTAGACTTAAATAGTGAGGAAGTTAGAATAGCATATGAAGAGGCATGGAAGGAGTATGAACATAGACAGAAGGAAAGGAAGGTGGTAAAGAGTGGTATGACATCTTGAGGGATGAGAATCAGAGTGGATGAATTAGTGGTTGGTGGAAACATAGTGAGGGACACAAAGGACAAGGTGAATGCTATAAAGGAATTCTGGGAGGAAATAGGTGGTGTGAATGAGGCAGAAAGTAGAACTGAGATTCGGAAGTTCAGTATGTAGGGAAACTGAAAGCAGGTAAAGCAGCAGGCAGGGATGGGGTTCTGTATGAGTTCTACAAGGAGGGAGGGGAAGGAGTATTAGAAGGCCTTCACTCTATTCAGAGTAATATGGGTAGAAGAAAAAGTGCCAAGTAAGTGGAATGAGACTAGAGTGACTTTGTTGCATAAGGGAGGACACAAGAGTAAGAGGGAGCTTAGGAACTACTGTATAGGCCTACAGCTCTAACAGATACAGTATCAAAAGTGTTTTGTGGGATTCTGAATGGAATGTGGTAATAAGTGAACTAGTTAGGAGAGAGGAAATGGTGGGAGATGGTGGCAGGCTCTGGCAACCAAAGTGCTGCTACGTCTTAGACTTAAATCACCTAATTAATTAGTGAACGAGAGAGAATAGAGTGTGAAAGAATGTTTGGAAAGGGTATGGTTGATGAGAAAAATTAGTATACATGGAAGTGCAGGTTGTATGGGATATAGAGAGTGAAAGTATAATTTGTATACATGTATTCTTGGTATATTCTTTGATTCTGTTTTGGTTTGTTTTTCTCCACAGAATCTGCAGAGGAAGACAGTGAAAGAGTACCGTTGCAAAGGCTACACCCGAACACGGGGGACACAGTCAATGCTCTCATTTTAAGGTAATTACTCTAGATTAGCGTAATTAGTATTTAAAATAATGTTTTACAATCTAAGGTAATGTATATCTATTCTTCTGTTATTTCATGGGTCTTTGTAAAAGAAAAATGCATTTCTGTAAAAAACTATCTTAATTTCATAAAAATACTGTGTGTCTAGGGTTCAGTTTATGTCGATAATATGGTCACCTACTTCAGGATCTAAGGAAATTTGGCTACATCTAAGGTATTTTTAACCCACTTTTTAAGGTAATACCACAAATACTTCATGAGAAATTGAGAACCCTGCAGTTTAGTCATCATCATCATTAATCTTCAAGTTCATAGTAAGTAGTGTCAGTTTTATTACTGTTTATTAGTACATTATGTTATTAGTACATTTACTACATTATTAAGTTCACTCTGGACCTTCTTGGATATTATTATGGTATATTATTGTTATTATTATTTGTCTAGCGTTGGATATTATTATTATTATGGACCTTCTTGGATATTATTATTACAAGGATATCCATGGTGTATACGATGGTGTGGTACTTACGACGGCTCTGTTGTTTGTCTATAGAGCCATCGTATGCACCACGAATGTTTGTAAATATTGAAAGAATTACCGTTATTGTGTATGGTTTTTCTACCTTCATTACCCACTTATTTAGACCATTGGGTAAATTTTTACAAGTTGCCACAACCGGGGCAAACTACCGGGACCTAACCGGGGCAAACTACCGGGACCTAACCGGGACCTAACCGGCATACTTCAGCCTTAACCACAGCATCGGGATGTTACAGAATTAAAAAGACCTTACCTAACCTACCTACTTTGTGACCTAACCTTGACATACTTCGTGACCTAACCTTGTTATCCTGCATTTGCAGAAGAAATGGTATATAGAAAAGTTGTTTGTAATACTGAAACATAAACACTGGTAACAGTAAAATTTTCGAAATCGAGTTGTGGCAACTTGTAAAAATATTCCGACCATTGTAAGACTATTTTCTTCTATGGCATTTCCAAGAAATTAGCCTGACCTTACCTAGACCTAGACCTAAACCTAGACCACAGCAGACTACCGGGACCGAACCTGGACAAACTACCGGGAAATAACCGTGGTAAAATACAGAATAATATTATGACCGAGGCAAAATACGGTATTTGTAGCAGTGTTGCCAAATCCTGCCAGGTCCCAGTATTTTATCCCGGTCATTTACTGTACTTTACCACGGTTATTTCTCGGTACTTTGCCCAGGTTAGGTCCCGGTAGTCTGATGTGGTCTAGGTTAGGTTAGGTAATGTCAGGCTAATTTCAAAATGCCCCATTTGAATATGAAAATGGGGCATTTGCAGAGGAAAAAAGGCCTTGATGCCTTCCAGCAAGCTCCCACCGACACTATAAATTCTTTGAACATCTGCCATAGCTCTATCAATCTTATTGTATGCCTTCTCCAAGCCCATGAAAGCAGCATACAGCTTCCTACCTTTCCCAATACATTTCTCCACTGTTGATTTTATTGCAAAGATCCTGGGCCCCCTTCTCTTCCTTTCATACATTAATGACCTCCCACTTTCACTTTCCTCTACCACTAGACTCTTTGCAGACGATAGCTTAGTTTACAGACCAATTAAAGATAGGAATGATTGCCTTCGACTACAGGACGACCTAACTGCACTTGAAGACTGGGAAGTCAAGTGGCAGATGACATTTAGACCAGACAAATGCCATCACATCCATTTTACCCGTGCTCATAATCCCATTCCATATACATATCAGCTACACAACACTAACCTCAACACAGTCCCTTCCCACAAATACTTGGGCGTCCACATCTCAGCGGACATGAGGTGGAACACACACATAGGTAGCATCAGGGCCAAAGCCAGTAGGGTCCTGGGGTTCTTGCGTAGGAACCTCAGCAGGTGTAACACAGACATCAAAATTATTGCTTATAACACTTTCGTTCGACCACACTTAGAGTATTGTGACACCGTCTGGGACCCACACACTTACAATAATATCAAGAAATTAGAGTCCATACAAAACAAAACTGCAAGATGGGCCAGACGTGATTACAGACACACTACATCAGTCACTTTGCTTAAACAAGAGACAAAACTAGATCCATTGGCAACACGAAGACGGATACACAGACAACAGATGTTATACAAAATCACAAACAAGTTAGTTGACATAGAAAAAGACACATATTTACACCCTACAAGGTATACGATCCACTAGAAGCAGCCACAAATTAAAATACCATACATACTAGACAAGCACTGATATATTTAGGCACTCATTCTTTCCCCATAGCATCCAAGAGTGGAATCATCTCCCATTTCATATAGTTAATAGCCCTACTTTTGACACTTTTAGAAATAGGATCACCAATCATTACCTCCCCTGGATCCCTAAATCCCCCGCACAATCCCCGTATATTATGCTGCCCACGAGCAGCCCTCTGCGGGACCTCTTAACTTGAACTTGAATACTGGTATATTTTTAAGGATTTAGAAGCCCTCCAATAAGCAATTAATAGTTTGGCAATGTATATTAAATCAAGTGAACATTGCTTAAAAGGCAAATACTAATACATTTCTATTTTTGCAGAAAGTGTCCCCTGGTGGTTTATTGTGGTTGGCTCACTGGGTGGCTGGTTTTATCATATGTGAAACTTACTACTGGACTCAATAAGGTACAGTACTGTATTTTCATAGATGTCAGATAATTATGTTTTACCACCCAAATTAAGTAGTAGCTTGTGTATTTTATTGTAGAGTTTATTTCTAATAGAGACAAGAAACTTGAAATAGTATTTATTACTTCACATACAGTATAGTACAGTATTTCCTCATTATAATATTAATGAATGTAAGGGGCGTGAATGATTGCACGAAAGAGAGGTTCAGGGAGCGATAGCAAATGCAAGGCTGGATGTATGTGAAATGACTTTAGACCAAAAATAAGGGAACATGAGAAAGAGAAGGAATGTGTGCTGGAGTGAATGAGAATGAGAGCAAAAGGTGTGTGACTGTTCATAATTAATAAATGGAAGGAGTATATGGATCCGTGGGGTCAGGGATTGTGTGGGTGAGAATGAAGTGGGAATACAGACTTGGGTGTATGCACCAACGAAAGACACGAGTGGATAGTGAAAGAGGAATTTTGAACGAGTGTTGATTCGTGCCTGGATAGGTTTAGAGTGAAAAAATGTTTCTGAATATGAATGGGAAGGTGGGGGATAGAAAAGTAGATAGGGTGGTAGGAAGGTGGGGTGTGCAGTCAGAGGTGGCAGTGCACTTGTGGATGTGTGTGAAGGGAGGAGGCTGATGGTCGCCAACACCTTCCAGCCCAGGATACACAGGTAAACATGGAAAGTGGAATGAAGGAGGGTGCTGATTGACTGTTTGTATGGATGAACGGATGAGGAAATCGGTGATAGATGCTAGGGTATAGCCTACAGGGGAATTGGCCACTGTGTCGTAGTAGCGAAAATAAAGACACAAAGGAAGTGGGTGAAGAGCTAGAGTGGGACGAGAGGGAGGAGATTAGAAGAGTAATTGAGACGACTAGGAAGGTTTAACTTGGAACAAGAGAAGGAAGTGGGTGAAGAGAGCTAGAGTGGGGGCAAGAGAGGAGATTAGAAGAGTAATTGAGAGACATCTAGGAAGGTTTAACTTGGAACAAAAGAAGGAAGTGGATGAGGTGAGTAGAATGTTTAAAGAGAAAATGTTGATTGAGGAGAGGAAGACAGCATGGTGGAATGAAACAAATAGTTGGAGAAAAAGAAAGCATACATAAAGTGGTTGGATAGTAGAGGAAATGAGTGGTGTTCAGCAAGTGTCAAATGGTAGTGGATACAAGTATTCTGTCATTGTATATCCAGGCTCTACTGTATAGCATTTTGCATAATTATAGTTACCCGGTAATGGTTTATGCCAATTCTAAACATTCCTCCCTCCCAGCTATTGTTCCACCCTACAATTTTTATACAACCCTTACATAGTCTTTAGTTTTCCTTGAAATTATAAAGAATTGTAGGTTTTACTGTTTCGACAGACGATAAACAATTACTATTATTTCATTAATAAGATAATAAGTTATTACATTATATTCTGTGCAGTATATTGTTTTTCATAAATCATTTCTTTACCACTGAAATTAATTAGCTTGTAATTTGTTACAGAGACAAGAGACTTCATTGTTTGTTGTCCAGCCATCAAGAGTACAAGACATCACTAATTATTGTGAGTTACATTGGGCCATACTCATGAACATTAGTGGTACATAGGATGGTGTGGTATAGAGCCATTGCACCATCCATGGTGGTGTTTGAGATGGCATGGTACTGCTACAGCCATGGCTGATAGTGCTTGACCAGGGTCCAAGGAGTGTAGGAGAGTAACTGAACAGAGTTTGAAAAAGTGAGTCTTATAAACCTCTCTCACCGTTGAGAATGGTTTGGAAAATTCACTTGTTCACCAACACTCCTTGGACCCTGGTCAAGCACTATCAGCCATGGCTGTACCAGTACCATGCCATCTTAAACACCACCATGGATGTTAAATCGAACCACCTATTCATTTTTTTATAGAATAGCCTAAAATAATTCCATTTCACCTTCATTTATACAGAATAATGCCACAATTCAGTGTTGGTACAAATGTAATTGTGGTCTGTTGCTTGGAGGAATCAATGACTCCATATTTATCACAAACATTGAAAACAAAAATATCTTTATATAAATATTTTGGTATAAATAAGGAATATCTACATATGTTAGATTTTTTTTATTGTAACAATTATGTATTTTGTAACAGACATATCACACTCTGCCTCCTTTGTGATCAATTTTCATGTACAGTACGGTGAAAAATTAGGCAATTCCCAAGAGCTGGGAGTAAAAAAAAAAAGTTTAAAATCAGACTTTTCTTCTTGCATAAGGCCCGCTTTAAAATTTATCAAATAAAAATTTGAATTGCTTATTATGAATGAATAAATGGCCAGATATCAAAGTGTTATGTGTGATGTTCTCATAATCATTATCACCATTTACTGGACACTGGAGTGATGAGGTTCCATTGTGAAGTGGCTTGCACAACCTGCAGTACAAATAAAGTACATGTAAGTGTCACATATTCAACTCATTTTTTTGTTAATAAATTGCCAACACTTTCACCTAATGTACAGTCGGCCACACTTCTGGCTGTTACAGTCAGTACTACAAACTCCAGGTGTCTAAGAACGTTTGCATCCCTGACTTTCTGAATAATAGGCTCGAAGATTCTCAGTGGTGAAGAAGTGCAGGGGGAGAAAGGGAGAGGAAGGGAGGGGGGACCTGCACCTTCTCACTTCTTCACCACTGAGAATCTTCGAGCCTATGATTCAGAAAGTCAGGGATGCAAACGTTAGACACCTGGAGTTTGTAGTACTGACTGTAACAGCCAGAAGTGTGACCGACTGTACTTTCTGTAAAGTTATGACATTCTCTATAATTATGCCACTTGAAAATAATTACTGTACTCCATATATAATGAATAAATATTGTATTTATATCTTTCTGGTTTTTATTTGCATGGTTTTCTTTCTTTGATACAAGCCGACTGAACTTATCACATAATCTACTTAACAATGACTGTAAATAAAAAAAAATAATAAATACCAGCGTATGTGTGTTAAGGGATCCCGTGACGGTAAGAAAAATTGAAGATAAACGATCGTGTCCTTCAAATACAGTAAACTCTCACAAACTCCGATCAATTGGGGGGGAGGATTTCAAGTTATCCGAAGATGCAAGATATCAGAGGGCTTAAATTTAATGTGAACAACTTGACCACATGCCAACTGTACTATATAACATGAACAAGTACCAACAATGATACAAAAACTCTTAATTACCATCAGCAATACAGATGTGTGTATAGATGCACCTTCACCATCACAGATTTCCACATCTCATTGGGTGGGTTGCTGGCCTTGTCTGTCTCTGGGCATCTTCAGTTCACCTTGGGAGTTGAATTTGATGCCTAGGGAGATTTCTGGTAATCTTGAACTGGCACTCCAAAATGTTCACCAGTAACTGTAAAAGAAATTTAGGTTATAGTGGGATTTACTCTCTGGGTGGTAATATTACAGGGATAGTAGTGTTGGTAAATCTTTTGTAACTAATTCCTCCAAACTAGTTCAACCAACAGATGCATATTTCCTTTGATAAGAATTTCTTCACAGCTACATAATGAATACTTTCAAAGTAATTTCTTAGGGTAAAGAAAGATCTGGGCTCCCCAAGCTTATTACACTACAATGATAAAGGATTACAGTAGTCATGTATCATCCACTGAACAAAATACAAAATATTTCAACTTACCAACTAATGTAATACTTTGGTGTGTCAAACGAGTTGTGGTATGTCAATTGTTGGTCAGCCACAGACAAAGAAAGTGTGTGAATCATCTTGAAAGTGGAACAGTACAAACTCAGCTGACAAGGTATAGCACCAGGACAGCTAGAGCTTCACTTTCAGTCTTCACCATTTTCTCCTGCCTTGCTTTCTGAAAAATTAAGTTAAAAATACATCGTAAAAAATAAATAAATAAAAAATAACAGAGTCCTGGAGCAAACATCGCACAAATGCTGTGCAATTATTATTCAATGTGGCTCAAAACAATTATATTTAGATTTAAAAGTAAGGGGCAAAAGTGTAAGGTCCCAACCAGATATTTAAGATAAAACATTTAATTTTGTACCTGATTGGATGTAAGTTACGAGCAAATTAATCAAGGCCACCTCATTCACCAACATGCATGATAGTTCCTAAAACAGTTAGATCTGCATAGCGACAAATTTTCCTTGGGTCTGTTTTGCTCAAGCAGACTACTGAATTTCAGTCCAGGTCATACTGCCAGTTACCAGATACATCAGCATGTTTGTGGATGAGGTGGCCTACAATCTGCACATAAATTAATGACAGGTGAGATACATGAGGACTGTTTTGAGACATTGTAATATGTTTACTCATACCACACCCCTACATGTATGTACCCATAGTTTAGTTAGGGCACATTCTTATACAAGTGTTAAAATTAACTGTCAAAAGTTCAAACTGAAAACTTATTAATGTTTTATTCTTCAAAAGTAGTTTACTGACTGAACTATTTTATGCAAAGTAAGTTTAAAATACACTCAGTGTTGTAAAACATACAGGATGCCATGTAATTATCTTGACCATGCACATCACATGTTAATTTGTGTACAAAGGATTCTATATTTCCACACATAGCTTACCTCATGCTGTGAACTGGTATACACTGATAGATCCTTGGCCTTGGGTGGGTCAAGTCTGGTGTCCTTGCTGGCCTTCCTCACTTCGGTATGTCACTAATCTCAACTATGAACTGACTACATAATGTTAATAATAACCAACACCTGAATCTACCATAAACTTGACCTTTCCTTCTGAAGTTTGATGTTACTCTACCTCTAGAGTCTAGACACAACCTTATTGCTTATTTGGGATATGATGGTGGAATGCGATCACAATAATAAGCATTTATATCATAACTTGATGTTGAAATTGTATCTCAGTAGTGTCTGTTTGAAATGCTTTAATTTATTTTGTAGTTAATGATACCACATACATAATTTTTTTTCACCTACATAATTTATAAATACCAATATTAAGCTTCAGAACTTCTTAAATCTAATCTCAGTACACCATGCAGCAACTTGCTCTTTTATTTTTTCAAAATTTACTTGTCAAAGTCACACTTCAAATATGGGTACTGTCCTGAATGCACAAATAAATTTGCACTCATTCCTATATATATATATATATATTTTTGTTTTTTTGGCACTATCAGAGACCTGAAAATACTTTTTCAGGAATATAAATGGATAGACGACTAATCTAATTAAGCAGTACATTCTGGGTCTTCATGCCATGGATAGGAGTTGCTAAATTCTGGAGCAGATTCCAAGACTTAAACATTCTTCAAGTTGACGATTCACGAGAATAAAATATCTTCTGGAGATAGCAAAGTAATCCAATATCTGAAAAGAATTATACTTTATTATTTATCATTACTGGCAGCAAAATTCCTTTTTCTATGAAGCTTATGAAGTCTGAAGGACAAATCACATGTGACTTTTGCACTTATTACAAAAACTCGGATACAATAGTCAAGGAGGATTCATAAAAAAAAATAACGGCATTAATATATTATTTTGATAAAACTTTTTTTCCAATGGAAAATTTGTTTCTTAATTACTATAATCGTACTGGTCAATCTTTACATTAAAAGCCACGAAAAGGCTTGCAATTGTAGTTATGCAAAAGATCTAATTATTGCATTATCTTTGTCAGACGGAGTCGAAAGGGAATCAATCTGTGGCAGACATAACCACTTTCTTATACAGTACTTGCAAAAACCCAATTAATGATGCAACAAGAGCAAACAGACTGCTACAGTATTGAGTTGAAAGAATACTGTAATTGAGTGCCCTTGTCGGCAAGTGATAAAACCTGCCATTATTGGAACAGAAAACTGAAAACGAATGGTGACTGATATGACAGGGTCGTACTGTAAGGGTGTCAACAGGATGGTGGTTACCTCTGCGCTGCTCACTTGGTTGCACTTTGATATGGTGATAAATTCTTCTGCAATCTTGCCACGACCTTAGAATGTCTGCTTCGAGAAAACTTCCCTCCTTTTTCTTTTGCTCCTTCCTTTCCTTCTCCATTCTCTTGTTCACGTAACCCTCTCACACTCACTCACTCTCTCCCATTCGCATTTTCTTTCTTCCGAACCTTCGCCTGCTTCGCCCCCTCTCGGTAAATTCTGATTCGTTTGAGACTTCTTCTGACTCTAGCTTGCAAAAGATCCAGATTGTGTTCCCTCTTCATGAACACCTTCTTCTTCTCCCTAATGACCCCTGGGTGAACTTCTAATCTTCTGATTCACTATGATTCTCCCTTTCATCTTCCAATTTTCACCACTACTCCATTCTTCAAGCCTTTGGGATGACAAAAGGAAATAAGCATTAAGGTCTATTTATTGTATGCTGAAGCACCAAAACTCAAGTTTTTAATTTTCTTTCTAAATACAACGGCACGCATCTCTACAAGTAGCTACATAATGATGAACATAAATATTGTTCTTCATTAGAAAAATACACTACCATACATTGCTGTCATTCAAACTTAAGTAACAGTGCAAAAATATCATGTTGCTGAATGAAACTACTTAATTTAGGTTACTTGTTAGCCCTACAAAAAATTCAATGTTAACTTTCAACAAACTGAGCTCTTAGCATCAATATGTAAACATAAGCTATACAAGTTTGTTCATACTTTCAGATCTGTCTAGTTACCCTAAAGTCATATTCCCAAAAGCAACTTCTGCTCAGATTCTGAGGTACAGTACATGTCACCTAATGCAAAATCTGTGTACATAAGGTCCTCCTTTAAACACTATAGCAAACACAACACACATTTCAATGCATATTCATACACAAGAGAAAATGGGACACTCACTCCATAATAATCTTACCAACTATAATGCTGATTAATGTCATGAAAGATTGGCACCACATACATGACCAGACAGGTAATATCATATGCCCAAACTGTTTACCGACAACCAACACAGAAGAGAAAAGCCAGTGTTGACAGAAATTTTCACGTAGTATAGAGTCTGACTTCATTCCCCTAGTTACGTTGCTTTGGAATGAATAAATGATTATAGAATCTTCTCAAGCCAACACAGGTTATGGGCTTAGTCCAAACTTAACCTGAAAAGATCCATACATCACTGGTTTTCTCTTCAGTGTGAAAAGGTACAGATAAAAAAGTAATTTGTATTGCAAGACAAGCTATAATTTGTACTTTTCAATTTGTCTTTCAACACAAACTTCCACTTTTGGTTCCATCCATTACAATAAAAAAAAAGCATTCAGTATAAACTGTATACTCTAATCTAGTTATTTGGAGACACTGTCTGCTCTCATGGTTGTATGGCAAGAGTAGTTGAAAAAAACTCCACATGTACGAAATTATACTGCAGTCACAGTGCACAAATGAGAAATCTTTAGTGTCATTATTTATCAAAAAAATGCAGCCTGATGAAGCAACAGTGAAATATCATTAAAGAATAAATACTGTTTCTTAATGTCTTAATTTACATTACAGACATCCTTAATTATATAAATCTTAGTATGAAACCAATGAATCTGAAACCACAATCAAGAACAAAAGTTGGTTGACCAACCCTCTCAAGCATGTTACTATCACTGTACTCACTAAAAACAAACAATTGTACTGTGTTTTTCACTCCTTTGGTGTTTCACAACTGCTATAACTGTATGAATATGTATGGTATAAACCCATAACAATCATTGTGAATGTTTCCAATATCTAAACCCTACAATAATCAGGCGTTATGTATGCTTGCCAGTTAATAAGATGAGTCAATTGAGGATGACATGCTGTCTCTTCACTCACTGGTATTACATTAACAATGTTCAATTTTGGGTGGGAATCACACTCAAGAGATCCCCCCCCATATGTATTAAGCCCAAGGCTTACAAAGTTATTTAAGATGAGAAAGATTGCCTATGATAAGAAATTTATACAATTTCAAGTAAGTCAAAGCAAAACATGCATACACTAACAGGATTCTTTTTTTAATTACATTGATTGAAATAAATCAGAATAATTAGTATTTGATAGCATAAAATTTATATGCAATACCACTGAATGCTCAATTCCAAAGTCAGTAAGTGTTAAGGGAGAAACTGGGAATGCATCCATGTTAATATTACTGTTTGAAATAATACACTAAATACTGTAACCAAGGCATATTATGCATAACGTACGAAAGGATACCCCATTTCCCAATTCTATTATCTACTTATGACAAGTACAACTCTTCATCACTCATAAAAAGTATACAAACAATTTAACAAATCTAAGGCGGTACAAACAGGTCCGATAGGGATAATTCATCTTTGCAGCAAACTGACATCAGGAGGAATTTCAGACATCCTACATGTAGCTTTCTTCCAACTATAGGGACAATGACAACTTACACTGAGAGCAGAATATGTCATGTTTTTCCTAAATACTGTACTGCATTTATTTCTTATGAAACTTTCCTTGCTAGCATGGTGATCTTAGAAAAACAAACCTGTCAGCCTAACTATTGCTTTGAGTGACTTGGTACAAGACCTGATTACACCTAACACTACATGGTACTTCAACACCTCAATACCGGTTGTAGCGACCTGAAAAGGGACAAAATTATGCACAATATACATATAAAATAAATTGTAGCAGTATTTTGCTGAAATAGAACATGGTACCAGCCACTAAAACATCTCAGGTTCTTAACTTTTGGTTCTTTGTCATTAAGTAATTATATCTGTAAACTACTGTGGCAACTATATCATAAGAGAAATTAGAATGTCACCAGTCTACCCACATTCTTGGAAGCACTGTATTAATGTACAGGTACAGTCCCTTCCACTGAAAGAAATACATTGTACACAAGATTCATGATTGGGGTTCTTTATAATGAAAAGATAATAGTTCTAGTGCCTGGTTCCAAATCAATAACAAATTCTTCACTGCTTGTTACATAAATGAAAATCACACACCCTACGACTATTTCAAACTAAAAATTTATATGAAACTGCACTAGAAATACATTCAACTGAGTCTCACTTTAATGTTCTATAACATTCTAAGCTAAGTATGGTACAGTAACACCCAATGAATTATTATTAAAACAATGATAAATATCAGTACCCATTATTTAAAGAGAAATACAGTAACTTTTTCTAGCTTACTGGTGACAGTGGTAATCTAACCTTTAACTTTGCTGAGGGAAAACATGGCATAATCATCATCAATACTCTATTTCCCATTTCAAGCTCAATGATATGAAAATTTGTGATTTGGGTGAAATGAACAAATAAAATATGACTGTCTAGGGAAACAAGCACGCATTGCACTGGTAAGAACAGAGGTAAAGATGACACTTACTGCTCTAGGTTAGAGAGGTGTCATGTTTGTTTAATATCAATTACTGTATCTATTCATTTACACTAGTAAAGTTTACAACAAAAGAAGAAAAAGGGAAAGTACAAAACTTAGCCTGAGCTTCATTCCTTGCGACTTAGTCTATCTTACAGAAAAAAGCTTCGAGTTAACTATTTATGTGGAACGGTATCAGACAACAATAAGAAAAATGTGTTATATAAATAAAGACGGGATGAGAAGTATTCTAAAATTTTCTCAAAAGAAGCATGGTTCAAGATGTATGAATTAAAGAAGTGGTATTGTAATGGTAATTTTCACAAATGACATCAAAATTCAGCCTGTGATTTCCATCTTTCAGAAAGAATACTGTTAATGGAGGGAATTGGGAGACTGGGACATGAAGGTGTCTGCAAGGTATTACCTAACAGCTGGTGACAAACATCAAATGACTTCTCAAAATTATTCTTACTTGAACATATTGATGCAAACCTGGAATATGTACAATTGTAGCCAAAAGTTATTTCTACCCTGAGTGTTGAGTTCACAGGGTGATTCACCCTTATTGGTGTAAAAATTCAATCAGCATGATTCTCAGCTGTCCTGGTGCTAGGTTAAGGGGATAGTATACTTTTGGTTCATTAAAGTGCCTTGATTCCTCCAATGTATACCAGACTAACAAAAATAATGGTGTCCTTATAGCTGGGAATACTTTAGCTAAATCAATTGCTCCAGATTTACCAACAATATACTACTTCCTAAAGCAGCAACTTGTAAGGGTCCAGCACCATGTGAACCCATGACTAACAGAGAGTACAAACTTTAGGCTACAAGTGTATCTGGTATAGGCCTACTTTATTCACAGTGAAGTGTATAATTATACACCTCTCTTCACAACTCTGTGGTACACTTACCACTGAGGGTGCCTAACTATTGACACTTTGTTTAAAGAATTCTCAACTCTATGTAAGTAATAACTCACACATACATAGAATCGAGGGCTTAGAATCAACTTTATCTAAGTTTGAGTTACTCGTCATTAATGAATAGTTCACTGAGCTCTTCACACTCCACAACATGTGTATCAATAAGGGCTGTATGAACTTTAAACAAAACAAATCAAGTAAGTGATAGAAGAGATATGAATCTAAAGACAAATAAACATTTTTAAATTATTTAGTAGCTCACTGAAATAAATAATAGAAATAAGATTAAACAGATGAGAAAAGACCCATAAGACTGTTATAGGGCCAAGAAGAACAGAAATACAGATGTTAGAGGAAACATGAAAATGGCAAATCATCATTCAAGTGCCAACAAAAAATTGCTTTTAAAAACCTCGTTTATTGTTTCCCCTTGAGTGTTGGTAGCCAGATCTAGAAGACCGTTCCATACGACTTTCTTCCTCCTCTAAAACAGAACGATCACGTGATAATTACTGTAACTTTAAAAAGAAGCATTTCGAGCCAGTTTTCATTTATACTAGGGGAGCAGCACTTACATGATACACACAACAGCATCAAACAATGGAAATTCAAGTTGGGTCTCACATAAACAAGAAATAAACACCACTGAATATAATGCTGTACGAAGACCATGAGGATGTGTGGAGTGTCAAGAGGAAATTCTGAGGAACAGCAACAATGTGATAATGACCTATCTATAACGGTTATTCCTTGCTCCCTCAGGGAACTCCTGTCATTGTTAGGCCACATCCCAAACTCTGCCCTCCCCCACCTTTCTACAGAAATGGTGCACAGCTTATATGAGTAAATAAGGTATGGTATATGGTAAGGAATCCTAAGCACATTTTGATGGGATAATGCTATCAGAAAATGGGAGATCTTTCAGTATCTTACATTTGTCTTGAGAGCAAGGTGGTGGGAGAGGGAGGGAGAATCAATGTCAGTGGCATTATGGAATTAAGCAGCAAATAAGATAGCATTAGACTGTGAACCACAGGTATCCACCATTTTATAATACAGTGAATGGTGATCTTTGATGTCGAGTCAAAAGAAGTATGCAATAAACTCAAATGCCTCCCTCACAAAGAAAGATACACCACTAACTCAGACTACCTACTGTACTCACGTGGAGAGTAAGATCGAGATCGAGAGCGATAGGAGCGCCGAGAGGAAGGGCCACTGCTACGGTGGTTTGGTGAAGATGAACGTCGCCTTCCTCCATAGCCACCACCACCACCACCACCACCGCTGCCACCACCTCCACCACCACTGTATCTACCACCACCGCCGCCGCCGCCACCACCACCACCACCACCTCCGCCACCACTACCACTGCCACTTCCACGCCTTCCACCATAGCTTGAACTGAGGAGGCAATGTATCACATTTTATTCTGAGTATTTTATATTAACTACTGTACAGCTCTTTGTTTAACAACTAACCAAGAGAGTGCCCATGGCAGAAAATTCTTTATACAGTACTTTTATATTACTCCAATCCCTTAAAATTCACTTTAAAATTTTACCCAATTTCATTTTATGATTTCTTTAACGGCCAATAAAGGTGGGTGAATACATCAGCCTCACCATCCAGTTGCCCAGGGACAAGGAATGAAATAATCTCTATGTGGCTCGTTTTCTATTATGACCATTGCAATAAAGTGAGATTTTACATAGAAATTAACCAAACGAACTAAACTGCATCTTGACATTTTGCACACTATCTTAGAACACATAGAGGCACTACAGCCTGGTACTCCTATATTTACTAAAGATTCTTTCACTTTAAATACTGTTAGTGAATTTTCAGATAAACTTACTTATCTTTTGATAAAAACATCTTAGAATAAAAAAATTACTTACTAAGTCGGGCGACCCATGTAGATGCCTGGGGTGGGTGTGTGTGCACGTTCTGTGATGGAAAAGTCAACTCGAATTCGCCTGCCATCAATTTCCATGCCAGTGCATTGCTCTTTGGCTTCAGCGGCATCATCCGTATTCTCATAGTAGATGAAAGCAAATCCACGAGATCTCCCAGTCTGTGGTTAGTAAAAGTAGTCAGAATACTTAATCTTTTTGTATAAAGTTTATCTTTTACTGTAACTACTGGATTATAAGAGCATAGGTACCTAAAGTGAGAAGTGACACATGAAATTACTCTTTCTGAAGAGAACAGAGAAACCATTTGGGGTGAGCTGCAGCATCTTTACTACTGGTATATATACTGCACAAAATTAATGCATCTGCAAAATGTACATACAGTAAACACAACTTTTCCTTATGAAATTGCATTTTTTTTCCATTTTAGTCCCAATACTTGAAACTGGTTGATATTTGTCATATCATGAGTGTTGTTTCTAACAAGTTTTCTACTACTATCGTCTACTATTTTACAAATTTGTGAAAGTGAAGTGAATCTTAGAACATATAGGCTACAAAAAGACAAATAAATTCCAACTTACCTTAGCATCCAGCACCACTTGCACCTTATTGATGGGTCCATACTTATTAAAAAGGTGGTGGAGCTGTGGATAAAAATGCACCGGTTGAATTAATCTAATAATTTTCACTATGGCTGACTGGTGTTTGATATTTACTGCTATATAACCTCCTAAATTTACTGTGGCAGCTCTTATTCTCATGTATTTCTTTTTTAACTTTATTGTTCAAGCACAATGACAGGTACCGTACATCTTTTCTATATTCTAATTAAAATTCTTTCATGCAGTTACACTTACATAAATATACAAAAAACTGTTCAAGGGAAATTATAATATGTAGATTATGGAGCAGTAATGATTCCTGTACAATAATAACCTTTCATGTCACATCCTAGGGATAAGATATTCAAAAGTACAAAATATAGCTTTATTTACCATTATAGACATGCAAAACTTTGTTATTTCTTCAAAATCCTAAACATTACTGTCATTCAGAATAAGAAACATCTCTTAATCAACTTTAAATAATCTACACACGAACTTTATATACACACTATATTGCACCTTTTCACATACCACCAAATACCATTATCCTTCCCTTACCTGTCGCTCTGTAGTGTAAAGGCTCAGACCAAAGACGCCAAGACAGTTGCTGGGACTGGGGTCATCCCTGCTGCCATGATGTCGACGTCGGGTTGACATCGGAGACCTTGAGTGGGGTCCGAGATTTAGACATCACACCACATAACTCTGGCCCTTAAGTTAAAATTTTACTCATCTTTTGACATTCTCACCTAAATATAATGGAATTATATACTGAGAAAATATGAATGTTGTCATTGAAACAATAACAGTTTACTACTGAAGCATATCTTTAAACTGCATTAGCCTAACTACATTTTACCCTTCAGACTCCCATAGAAATATTAAATATAATACAGTACAGTAATAGTCTTACTGTTTACAATTATAATTCATTTCACAACACCTAATGACCCCAAACCAAATCCCCTTCTCCAGTACCTTCCCCGGCGTCCTCTTGAGTACGTTGGTGAGGACGAACGAGAGGTGCGGCGGCGCGAGGAAGAGGAATACTTGTCACAGCTCTTGTAGCGGTCATCCCTGTAGCGTGGTGACGACGACCGACGTGATGAGTACTTGTAATCTCTCCTGTCTGGGGATCGAGATCTGTCCAGGGAGAGAATAATTATTTAAGGGGAGAACCTCTTTTTGGTAAATTGGAGGGCTGCTGAATCCTCCAAACTATATCACAAAACAAACTTCCTAATATTAACATGATTTGTTTTCTGGGATAGTTTGGAGGAAACTGTTGCTTCAGATTTTCCAACACTACCATCCTCTTAACCTTTGCTTGTGCCATAAAGTGTGTTTTTGAATTTTTTTAATTACTTTTCATATGTAGTATTTTAAAAAACCTAGAGATTATTTCAGATAATCTTAAGAGCAAAGACAATGGAAGAGCTTTGTACCTTGAGCGTGAAAAGGAAGGGTCTCTGTCTCTGGAACGTTCATGTACAGGAGACGCTCCATTGACGCTGTGACGCGGACTCTCACTCATGGTGCTTCAACTAAAAGACAAATCAACACATTATATTGTTATATATATATATATATGGTACAATTCTTATGAGACAATGGTGACTGGATTACTAGAAATCATTCATAGAATATTAATGTACAACTTAACTAAAGAGTGTGTGGACAGGTTAGGATGTGTAATTGTTCTTAAAGGACTGCTCTACAAAGTGCCTCAAATTCAAAATAATATTTTAGATTCGTGTTCCTATTGTAAACCACGCTTGATTTTCTTTTACCATTAATTTCTGCTTATTTGCTCAACACTTATTCTTAGCACTGTCATTAGAAGCTAAGCAGTGTTACCACATCTGGCTAATGTTAGGTCCCGGAAATTTGCCCCAGTCAATGATAGTTTACACCGGTTATTTCCCGGTAGTTTGCCCAGGTTAGGTCCCAGTAGTCTGCTGTGGTCTAGGTTAAGTTAGGTCAGACTAATTTCCAAATTATGTTTGTACGGTACATCAGAGCATCAAGAAACACCATAACTGTTAGATGAAGCGTCTTAGAATGGTCCAAAATAGAGGGTAAATACATAATATACGTTAGTGAACTTAGTACTTCTGTATATTTACCAAAAATATATGTTACTTTGAAATCCTGTTGTGGCAGCCTCAAGAAAACAACATTTACAGCAGCGAGTTATAAATGGCATCCAGACCTTGAAAGCATGTAAACATCCAAATAAATATCATTATTTTAATGTATGAATTTTCATAATTAAAGATTCCCTGCTATCACTTCCTAGCCTTAACCCTGGATAAACTATTACCTATACTACACCACAATGATATAAAGCAAACAAACAAACAAAGAATGGTGACCGAAAACGCGGGAAAAAATCGAGGGAAAATATCTCCTCTATCCCCCCCCCAACTATACCAGAAGAGAATCAAGGACATGTCTCATTTTAAGCCATTATATGCCTTTATTTCCCTCCATATCTTGATAATATTACACTCTGGTATATACATTACCTGTTTTTGGAGAGGTGGTGATGATATATAACGCACACGGCCTCAAAATAAGTATTAATAGGACGAGGATGGATCTCTGCTACTGCCGCCTGCCAACCAAGCTTCTGCGCAAAGGCCGTTACAGTGTTGCCAAGTCTGATAAATAACTATTATCTACATCACCCCGTCTACTTTTCCCTAATGCCAGGACGTAATTTCCATAACTTCTATTATCTACATCAACCTGTCTGTCTGCTAGTTTTCCCTTTTTACCTCAACTTCAACATTGGACGGATGTTTACCTTTTTGCCTCAATTTCAACACCAGAATTTACCTTTTTTATCTCAATTTCAATATCGGTGGATTTTTACGTTTTTACCCCAACTTCTACATCAGAATTTCCCTTTTTGCCTCAACTTCAACATAAGCAGCCAGAATTTTATCTTTTTATCTCAACTTCTACATCAGAATTTCCCTTTTCACCTCAACTTCAATTTCAGAATTTCCCTTTTACCTCAACTTCAACATAAGAAATTCCTCTGTCTCAATTATTCCCTTTTACTCCTGAACATTTACGGTCTTGGTATTTTGTATGGTAGAAATTTCCCTGTTTACTCCTGTGGACTTCCAAAATTCTCTAAAACAGACAAATTTATCTGCTCCTGGCAATACTGTGCTATGAACTAAATGCCCGCTTTTGATAAAATAATTAATTCTATTGTAATCTTTATTTCAGTATATTTATTTGAACCGCTTAATTCATATGATCTATACTCAGCTATTTCTTGGTATTTTTACTGCTTATAGTCAATGATTTAATGTAAATAATCAACTACATGCGATAAGTTCAACGTGGCGTCACTCGTCATCATTATTCTTTTTTTGGTAACACTTAAAATAGTCTATATCAGAGCAACGTATAAAGATATAACTAGAGAATCTAAATTAAGTTTTATATAGCCTACTACAGAACTTATAAAACAAGAGGTAGCCTACAGTTAACAACAATTAATATATGGTGTGATGAAATAAATAACAAATAACTCTAGACAAACTATAACTTTAATCTTAATAGCTGCAGGCACTGATTACGATCAAGTTAATAAGCTGGCATAGAAACAAAAAATTGTCATGCAGCTGCGTTAAGGGGGTGCGGGAAAAGGGGGACAGGCTTGGGGGTCGGGAGGGTACGGGTATAGGGGGACAGGCTTGGGGAGGGTGGGTTAGGGGGGTGCGGGAATAGTGGACAGGCTTTCTAACCCCCCCCCCCCCCCCCAAAGCCTGTCCCCCACTCCCGCACCCCCCCAAACCTGTCCCCAATTACCACCACCCCTTAATTAATCATACTTATACGGTAAAGGAAGTAATCTTAAATTATTGTGAAAACAAGAGGGCTACTAATTCCTCCTCACTATCCCATATGAATTAAAATGTATTACCTACTCAGTTAAACTGTTGCCTGATTACTACGTACAGTACTTTGAAAGACCCGAATTATTACGGTAAAGTACAGCAAGATATTCCTGGATCTTGAGATATTCCACTACACCTCGTATTCCTTGCAAAAACCATTGGGCTGTACCGCACAGAGCCACAAACTAGTGAGAGACTATTATGAGACTACAGACAAGAACTCAGCTCACCCATAATAGAGATCTTATCATCTCTTCAATTCAAATATTGAGCCTTTGCCCTGAAAATAAAAGCAAGAAAATTCCCTGTAACTGAAGTTAGCAGAAGATAAGAGGGCTTGAAGCGCAAGTGTGTGACATGTGATGGAAGGTGACCATGACATTGCGTGCTGCCTGTAGAAGTGATAGAGGTGAGAGTTGATAATGATAGTGGCTGATACACGATTGAGATAATGGTAGTGTTGTTAAAAATGACATCTGTGAATGATGACGTCTCTCACTATCACTAGTTACCTTTTACCTTGCCCAGAAGATAGAATACAAATACTGCCTCGTGGCTTATGGTAGCTCCACACAAAGGTACAGTAGCTGTTATCCTCATTTCTAATACATGTACATCTTTTATCTTAGTTTAAAAGTAACATGCATTTTATTACCTTAAAAGTTAAGAAAAAACTAAGGTTTAAAGTCATGCAGACTAGGATTTTGTTCAGTGTTGAACTGTTGATTAAACCTTCTTACCCACATGATAATTATTGCTCTTTCCTAGCAAGATACCTCTTCATAGTAAAAAAAAAATCCAGTCTTATTATATTAATCTAATAGCCTATCATACCCTCTTGTCTAGCCTAGACACTGCTTGCTTTGTGGGGGACCCCCTGTGGCTTTTGAAGTTTGGGGGCCCTAGGAGACTACTGTACCTAGTTTGCCTATAATTAGAAACAGCCCTGTTGTTGTTGCTGAAATTCCTCAAGCTGTCTAGTCGAACAGCCCCGAACTCCTGAGGAAGGCCATGGCCTGAACTGGGCTCTCCCACAGTGCCCTCAGAGTCTTCCATAATGTGTTTAATAGAATAAGGTGCTGTGTTGCATCCCGGACAGGCATCTACAATGGCTCCATCCAGCTTCTTCTGATATGTCAGAAGGGCCGGGTGGTGGCCACACTGCAGCATGGCGAGGTGGACTCTGTCCATCTGATTTGGATGGGTGGATGTAAGGAGGTTGTGCATGCAGCTGTGTGTTGTGTTTGAGTGTTTGAATGGACTGATGAGTGATTTGAGTATGTACTGTATATGTTTCTGGAGACTGGTTTGGGGTGGGCAGGGTGTAAGAGATGATAGTATTTGAGTATGGTATCATGTACTGGGTGTTGTTTTGATGTTTCTTGGCATGTGTGGGTGTTTTGCCATGTAGTGTAGTGGATGGTGTGGGTTTGTGGAGGCTGCAGTAAGTGTTTGTGTGCCTCTCATGTCAAGATTGTCCTTGATTTTGAGGACTTTGGTTTCATGGTATAAGTGGTCTGTAGGTATGATACCTGTGCAGCCTGTGATTATCTTTAAGGCTCTATTTTGAATGGTCTGAAGGGTGTTGTGATGTTATATGTATCATGTCATTTTACCTTTGCAACTCTGACACACTCATCTACAGAAAGATTTTTACTGTATTTAGATTCTAGAATATCCACCTTTTTAATTTCCTAAAATTAAAAGTCACTCCAAAATTTTAATCTTTGGCTTGGAGGACATAATTACAGTATGGTGACTTAGGTTTAACTGATACTGACCATCATTAACTCTTACGTATCGCATGTATTTATCCACAGAAATGAAACATGAGAGGCAAGATGACCTTGGTCTTGTGTATGACCTACACCAACTTGATGCTTGCTGTCACTTTCATTGCATACTCTCAATCTCTCCATATTTCGACTGAAACTAGCCATATTTCTTCTTATCCTGATAAATTTTCAATACATAAACCTTCACAAATTCAACCAAAGCGATCACCTCAATGGTATGCACAAGGGCTAAAACATTCAGTCCAAAAGACAACCAATGTAAAGTCTATTGTCCCACTATCAATATTTTCACTAAACAAATGGAAAAGTACAGCTCAAGGGAGGGAGAAAGATGAGGGAATACCAGACCAAAGTAATGAAGAACTTGAGAAACATGATATGGGAGAGAAGGTTGATACCAGTACCGAAAAAGTTGAGCACTCATCCTCATACACACTTCCATACAAATCACACTCCCTTCTCAATCAGACGTCACCAAAGCCCTCTCTTCCTTATCTAATAGTTTCACTCATTTCGAGGATATCCTCATCAACGACGCCACCATCCACATATTCATCTCCTACACATTCACATCTGACACCTACCAGGACCTCCAATTTGTCAATTGGAGCTAGAAAAAACTATAAAAGTTTGAGCAGAAGAGGGAAACCAATACAATTGGCCAACAATAACAACTTTCTGTGCACCAACTCCTGCCATACATCATCAGAAGAAATAGGTGAGTACACAATTATGTACAGTACACTAATGAAGACTTAATTCTACCAGGTCAGGCTGGCCCATCTTCCAGAAAGGAATGATAAAAAATGTGGCAAGTGTGCATGAGGTTGGTGTACAGTATTTACTTTATATGCAAGTGCATTAATGTTAATTCAGTTTGAAAAGAGCATTTGCTTACAATACTGTAATTCCATTACCAATACAGTACAGTATACGGTATGTGACTACAATAGAAAACACACAACAATATGGTAAGATCATGAGATTGTACTTCATTTCTCGATATGTAATTGGATAAAATAATTGTGACCAGATTACAGTTTGCTATCAAGTGCACAATATATAATATACAGTACTATTATGAGAACTAGCATCAAGCTCAGGGGGATTATTTGGTATTAAGACAAGAATGGTACAGGCAGAAAGCAGCATAACATATTAAGGAATTTTGCAAATCTTCTGGTGCTGTAGATTACATTAATTGTTAATATTTTTTCCTTTCTTATTTTAATAATTTCCAGAAGAGATTCACTTTTTCTGGACATGGCAGGCTGCACTCATAGTGGGTATGGCTGCAGCATGGCTTCTGGCTTTTTTAACACTGGCATGTCTCCTTCGCACTTCTGTTGGCCACAGCCTCATAGATTTTCTTTGTCCTTCAATCTTAGCCTCAAATAATGAGGAAGAGGAGACACCAGAGTACATAATTATTTTAGATGGCAGCCCTGGGATGAGGAGACCTTCACCAGAAGAAAGATCAAATATGGAAATTATAGCTGCTATTATGAAAAATGATACATGGAAAGATGAAAACATGAAGAAAAACACAACGAACACGACCAATAACAGGAATTACAAGGACAACAAACATTCTGTGATAATTAATGAGTGTGTGGTAGAAACGCCTAAAAGAAACAAAGAGAAGATTTGGAATGAGAGGGAAGTGTATCCTACATTAAGAACAAATATGAAGAAAATGGAAAATACTAATCTTTCCGGATCAACAAGTAAACGGCTGATAAATATCAGTACTGGTACTCCAGTTACCATTCTGAGACCTCACGATATTGATATTTCGTTTCCACATGATATTATTAAGCCCTCATCCAATGTCTATGTGTCCATCATATCGGAGTCACAGTTCCCCAAGGTGGAGCGTAAATTGTCCTCGATAAAGGAGGAGAACCCAAACTGTAATGTAGAATGATATTGTTAGTGTACAAGGCAATAATGATTTATTAATGTTTTTTTGTGGATAATGGTTAAATTGAGCAAGTCCCCCATGTTATCTATCATACATCTTATAAGTTTCTTGTCCCATAACAGTCAAGAACAAGTATCCAATTTTGTTCAGTTCAGATTCTCCCCACCATAATTTTCATGCCTTTTTTTTAGTGACATAAGGTCCTTCAGGGTCTGATGATAGTCCTTTTAAAATATATTTAATGATCCTGTGATTGACATAAAATACATAAATACAGTATGTTGGATACAGCTTATCTAGCCTATTCAGTTATACATTGCATCTACTATAGGATAATAATGTAGCTTAATTACAGTACAGTACATGTACTTACATAACCATGATGGAAGTTGTTAAAGTAGAATAAATAAAGGCTGAAAATATGATGTTACAAAATTATGTGACTTATCATAGGATCATCAAAGAAACATCTTTTAGCCTGTATTTTTAATAAAAAATAAAATAAAATACATATCACATTTTAGAAAGAGAAAAACTAAAAGAGACAGGTGGAAGAGAGGGCTGGGGGGGCACAAGCCCTTGGACGAAGTCGCACCTCTTGACTGACACCACAGCACTTCACTATGCACATTCACAAAGACAACTGAATTTTACTGTAATTCCCTGTGATCTATGTTTAAAGTCATATACTATACATTATAGCTACAGTACTAGATAAGCCATAACAATTGCTCTCTTGAATTCTGCTTTAAGTATTTACTACAGTATTGGATTTGATAAAAGAGTATGGTTAGACACACATCATTACTGTAGCAAAGTTCTCACTAACTGATGTCTTACTTTCAAGTCATGTCTAAAGTTTGGGCACAATTGTGAAGCCAATAAAAGTCAGATTAGGGTTAGGCACAGGACATGAATTATAAGTTCATATAGGTAATGATAACTTTTATGTGCCACCTTCCAGAAAGTGACTGTATTTGTATGTACAGTATTCTTCACAACACAATGGTGTTAACTATGTTGTATGATGGATTGAGAAAGTGTGGACAAAGACAAGGTTCAGCTACAGAATGCAGTACTGTAGTTGTGACCACTTTCTCGCCCTATCTCTCATTCAGTGTCTAATGAAAAAGATCCTATATCAATTATATTCTTGAACAAGTATTGCTATTGCTACTCCCTACCTTTTCAATTACACATACACAATTTTTTAAGTTTAACTAATCCAATTTTGGTTAACAATGGCAATGGAAGATGGAGTGGCAGTTTAACAATATTGTCCAGTCTATTCCATGTTACAGTATTAAGGAAAGTTTTTTTTAACAAACTCCATTGAAAATTTAGAGAATAGCTTAGAGGTATGTTTGTTCTAATATCCTCACACCAAATATTTTCAAATATCACTATGAAACAATTAGTTTTATTTACTTATCAACAGTGAAAATGAGGTACAGTACTGCACACATCACTTATCACAGAAACACCAAAACTATACAGGATTTATTATAATTTTATGTAAAATTCAACTCTTGATAAAATTTTCAAAGAGAAAACTTTGCTGATATAGTACATCTAACCAAAATAAGCTACATTAGCTAAACCTATCTGAGAATGGACCACACGGTATTGTGGAACTTGCCGGCAACATACAAAATCCGAGTCTTGCATAAGAACCTAGTTAAGATAGGCAAGAGGTAAGGAAGTAAGGTGAGGAGGGCAATACACAGGTTAGGCAATGTTTTCCCTAGTGCCCTCTAACCCATTTACAGGACTTTCATTAGGACATGTAAATGAATATAATGCTATCTGTATTTCCTTTTTCACAACACCATACTTGCTCTCCAATCAACACTATTTGAACCAATTTAACCTATATCACATCTTACCTAACCTTTGCTGCACTTAATTAGAAATTAATTTAGGTATTCATTACCTAAAGGTTGGTCTATATTTGCAAGGAAAGTAAATAAGTACATTAGGTTAGAGTGGGTACTGTGGGGGTCCGGGTAACAAATACCGTACCAGACAGGTGCTATACATAACACAGTGGACAACCTCATCGGCGTATAATACAAGACATACATCATAAAAATTATATTGATAAACCTGTTAAGCAGATAATTCAAGTAGCAGAGTTTTATAACTTCCTGGTACCAATACAAATATCAGAAATTGGTAGAGTAACTTTTATGCTGTACTGCATATAAACTAACTAGCATAATCTATTGGTGCACTATGCAGAATTGCATTGCAATCTGCTCCTGAATTAGTCCTAGCCTACAGATTTACTAAATTGCACTTCTGAAGACATGTCAATAGTACTGTGTGTGTATAATCATGTAAAATTTGATTGGATTTATATACTGTATCTACATAATGAATAAAAAATGCAACAATAGCACCAATTTTGGTATACAGTGTACATGTACTTTTCATTATACAAAGATAGGTCTTTCTTTTGCCTTATTACTGTATAATCTGTAACCTGTAATCATATATAATCAACACTGAAGACATATGTATTATCCCTAATTGATTGTTCCATATCACAGGCCAACAATTATAATATAAGCTAACCAAGACATATGTAGGGATGAGAAAAATCATGGATGAATCCACAGTACTGAATAGGACTTATATAAAATGTTTGGAAAGCAACTACAGAACTATTAATGTACTGCACAGCAAATACTGCATAGCCTATGTGACTATCATGTCAGGACTGTACTTTTACAACAATTTTGCCTATTTTGCTACTCTTTCAGCAGAATACTGCAGCTTAATTATGGTGTGGGCTTTGACTGTAAAATACTTTTCCAATAAAGCAGTAAGTTTAACCTATACTATACATAATTACAATTGGACATTATTTCCATGTGTCACAGTAATGGTTTTATTTCTAAAATATACTGTAATGTATATTCTAACTAATTTTAATGAAGTATGTCCTCAAGCTACCTGATATCATCTGCTTTTTAGTTTATGAATAATTCTAACTTAGGACACTTTCACCACCCAACCAGATATTGTATAGTGTAATCTTTTCTCTCCAATATATGAAAAACTGAGAAAAGTTTAGACTAGTGAAAGGATACTAGTTTGAAAAAATATATATAGATCAATCATACAGTAACCAGTAAAAAAGATGTAAAATACTGTATTAAATATTGCAATGATTGTGGGTAAAGAAAAAAGGTGCCAATGGCATTAACAATATATACTGTATATAAAACAAATGAAAATACCTAACTTTTGGATATACTGTACCTACATATAAATTGTTTCTAAAATGATTACACACAGTGAATACATACAATAGTACATTTCCTAACAACTAACCACATGGGATGATTGAAAAGCTGACGAAACTGAAATAAGTTATACGTTTCACCCCCAAAGAGACGGTAGTAGTTTATTGGTAGCAGCCTGATATTCAGTGTATTGTCAAGATAAAAAGTGTCTGCAATTCCACATTTTTCTGGATTTTTAAAATCTGGTATACAAGGATTACCATAATCTAACCTAACTGCATTATTTGATCATAAAATTCCATTTTCACTTACTGCACAGTAGTCATCATAGAAATGCATTCAACAATATAGCTCACTGTCTGAGTTACAGAGCAGTATTAGCCCTTCAGTCAAGGTTGTATTGATGATCTTGACCACAGACCACAGGTATGTGAGACATGAATATTACCACTACACTAACCCTCTTGAAGGTAACATAACCAATGGGCACTGTAAATCTACAGTATTTGGATTACTGAGGCTACCCTCAAAATGTTACTTCCCTGCCATTTCTACACATTTCTACTGTGTACTGTATATGAAGACACTACTGTACACTACAGTAGGCCTACACAAAAAAAAAATTGTGTAATTTTTCTTAAGTCAGGTAATTAACTTATGACGATGACTAAACCCCCACCATCTCTTTAAAGGTGATGATAAAAGAAAGGTGAAATAGACACAAATACGGTGTATGGAAATAAAAGTGCCAAGTGAAGTGTTACTACAGTACAAGATGGACTCCATAAACCACAGCTTAAGCTGAAATATTAGATATTTACATAATGATAGTTTGAGTATTTCACAGAGAATCCTAATTATAATTGAATCCCTATACTATTATCAGCACACAAGTTTACCTGGAAGTAGAAAGCATTGCATGTCACTGATATTTAATTTCATGATTTATCTGGAGTTAAATGCATGGCATTATAAGGATCATTAAAGTTGTATGTTAATGAAATTTTACGACCATGCAAACAGCCATTCTCATTATTTTTCATTGCATATCCAAAATAAAGATGTTTTGATATCTAGATTAGAGGTGACATACTGTAATATAATAATCAATTTTTTCTTGCAATATTTTCTGTAAGATGAATTAGCATTTAAAAAAAGAAAGAAAATGTAGTGCCAATTTTCACATCCTGCAATATTGTTTTGCTAAGTCTAATTCTCTGGCACTTACCTTATTTTGAAATATTGTAATAATTAAATAATGGCAATCTTTATCTTTTCATTTTCACCTCTTTTTAAACATTACTACATTACACGTATCAACATGTTAAATACTTTCAAACTCCCTTACACAATTTTGGTAAATGAATATTTATTCATTCATCCTTAGTTGGCCTCTTAATCATATGTAAACAAAGGCTTCCATAACATCCTAAGGCACTTTATTTCACTTTTCAATACTTTTTGATCAACTGTTGAAGCCAAGTTGGTTTGAGTCATGTGCTGCCACTTGTGGGAAGGCTCGGAAAGCAAAGGCACATTGGACTTTGCACACATGATCATTCAGGATGGACTCACGGCTGTAGGACTGGGCTAGGTGGAAGCAGTTGTCGATCTTAAGGCTCTGACATACAGGCTAGGGAGAGAAAAGATAAAAGTGGGATATTAATAAGATACCGGTATGTTGGAAAGGGGGGGGAAGTCACAGTTCCATCAGGATAGTTAGTATGAGCCAATGGATTTCCTTTTATTCTTACATATTATACTGTACACTACTACTGAAGTACTTTTTTACCTCATCTCCAAGAGTTTTGTTTGTAGTCAGGCTTGTGCTTTATCAACCTATTCTGCTGTACAATCTTGGTAACCTAATGAAAAGCTTTTGATAATACCAAACTCTGTTAAGGTACCCTAGAACTTTTCTGCCGTGGCCATCCCCATGAGGGGAGTTCCCAGAGAGAACGAAGCATCAAGAGTTATAGGTAGATAGCATTGTCCAAGGTCCCATACACATGTCTTGGTCTCTCACATCTGGTTATTTCATTTCTCTCTGCACTTTACAGATCCCTCTACACTCTAATTCTCTTACTAAACAAGGCATCAATAATAAAAATAACTTTGATGAATAATCATGCATAAGCCACTACACACTCACCCCTTCCTTAGTACAGGTACACATAACGCAGGGAGATATACGTTCAGCACCACCGATGTTGATGTTGGTGGGACCTACGCCACATGAAACTCGCTCCTTCCACAGCTCCAGATTGACACCAGGCAAATCACGGCAGGCCATGCGTGGATTGCTGAAAGGGAAGGTGGTGGGTGGTGGCTTAGGGTTAGACTTGCTCTAAATTGGGTGGTGTAGATTGGAGTGGGGAATGTGGAGCTAGAAAATATTGGATGGATTTTTATGCATGGTATAACTGTTGCAGCTGCAACTTAGGACCCAACACCTACTTACAGGAATGGATCAGGGAGGTCAAAGGAGGACATCTGTGCTGCATCGAGACTGTCACAGTTATCACACAGAAGTTTGGCCAGTGTCATCTTACGGATCTCGGTCAACTGTGGGTCTGTGAAGCGCACCAGGGGGTCAGAATTCTCATACCAGAAACGATCACAGCGACGGAGATTGCGGAACTGGATACCTAAGACACAACCAAATGTTGGGCCAACCAGACCCCCGTGTAAGGGTGTCTCGACCAAGCCACCAGTGAACAGATCAATGTCATCTACGTGGGCGTATGTTCGCTCTAGCCTCTCTATGACTGGTCGAGTGATTTCCCTGTGCAGGTCATTAAAGTTTCTGGCCCGAGTTAGGTTGCAGAGAGCACGATATTCATTATAGGGCTGGAGACCATGGTCACGGCCTCTCTGAATGTTTAGTGCAGCAAGATCCAGACCAGAGAATGGTTTCTTTTTGTCTTCGAATAAGTGATTAGTCACTTCATCAGTCAAGAACTGGTCAAGTGTTTCCATTGATACAGTGGTGAGCCCACGGACTATTTCATCAATCATCCCAGCCTCATACAGAAGATCCGGGTTGAAGAAATGTTCACTGAGCTTTACAGGCTGTCCTCGTTTGGCAAACACACTGTCCATCCGCTCCAGTGATGGCTTGAGGAGGGAGTGACCAAAGCGGAAGGCAATACCACACTCATTGAGGACGGTTGGGTTGCAGTAAGGATCATAATCTGTACAAAAAATACACAAGTGTACATGTCAGACAAACTTAGTGTAATAAAATTATAGATTGATAATCTGTGTGATATATTAAAAGAAGAAGAATAAAGAGAAGAGTATAATTACAGTGTCTCGGAGGAATGCAAGTAAGTCAGCAAACTGCTCTATCTTCAAAATCACCTCCTGAATAATAACTTGTTATTCATGAATTATATATCAGCAAATGAGCAACAACTAATAGATACAGTCAAGTACTAGCAGCTATAAAAGAATAGTACAATAATGTTGGAACATAGACAAGTAAAATGTACACCATCTACTGACCTTCATAATAACCCTCACGAAGAAGGTTCAAGCCATAGAGATTGATGGCATTCCACCCCAAGACTCTTGGAAGCCACTCATGGTAGGTGATGTGCTGGTTGATTGCTGTGACAATCCTTCGACCATTTTGGAAGAGCTGCTCATCAGTCCAGTGTGGGTTGAGACGCTTGAGTTCAAGGGTGGCTCTGTTGTGTTCTCTCATGAGGAGGGTGTGAAGGACTGCAAGGCCAGGCTGCTCTGAGGCTCTGGTGTCACCTGCCCATGTGGAAGCAAAGTTTAACAAGTCACAGCAAATGCACAAAATAGTTTCTCATAAAAGGTGCACTCAGTTATATTTATTATTTTGGACTCCAATAAACTGAAAATAAACGTCTTGTACGGATTAGATTGCTATAAATGAAAGGTGTGTTTAATACAACTAACTGATACTGTATATGATTAAAATCAAGAGTCATGCATCACTGAGCAGTATGGCAATTTTACTACGATATCTTAAATACTCCTCCATAATAGGAATTGCTCTTAGCATCAATTATTTTTCTTGTATAACATCAGCATTTGAATGTGTTAACACAAACACCATGGTTTTCATATCCATAGAAATGCAGATATTTAACAAAGATAATCGGTGTCAGGTATCACATAGACCAAATTCTCGAGTTCCAACCCACCTAAAGGTAAAACAAAATGGATTTCATGGCTGTTACCCTCCTTAAATGAGATTATGAGATCTGAGGATGATAGAAGACTGCCCTAGGCTTGGAAACTTTGTAGAAAGAGGGAGAAGATAGAGTGACAGGTAGCATAATTTTAATAGAAGGAAAGAAGTCAGTTGATAAATTGAAAGGGAGTGGTTGGGCCAAAGGGGCACCAAAACCCTTTAGGTACTGCCCACATCCTCCTTAAAGGAGAAAAAGAACATGCCATTAAGGCCTGTATTCACAATGTCTAATGCAGTACTGTAGGATGAATGTACACCAATTATGATGCTTAATTAATATATTTGGGTCAAGTTTTATGCAAAGTGGAATATCTAGATCCTAGAATGACCAATTCATGAAACTCACCTCCTGTAAAGCATTGTCCTCGTTCAGACTGACACTCGTGGTTTTCAGCATCTAATGGCAGAAGCTGCTTCCCACGGAATGGATTTGTAGTTCCTTTAAGCTGGCCATCCTGGGGTTTAACAAAAGAAAGTTGTAATTACCCAGAATACATCACAGAAATGAAATTAAATAGTAAATTGCACTGTATAACAATTTAAATGTAACAGCTTTCATACTCTTGTTGACTATACTGTACATGTACTAAGAAATATACTGTACAGTACAGCAAAACAGTAACATTAGAAATGAGGAAAAAATATTTATATATACTGTATATATATACAGTATACAACAATCTCCATGAGCACAGCAACTAACTCGAAGAAAATATTTCTAACTACAGTAAATGCTCCCATTCCTCAAATGTACAACAACTCCTAGTGTTATCTGATGTAAGTAAACTGCAGTCAACATGTGTTGTATGTAGCCTAACATTTGATAACCTTTGGGTACCTCTTGATAATGGTTACCTACCTTGAATGTACGAAGTGACCTCTGTTCACACTTGTCTGAGCCGTATGTATGCGAGGCATCCACAAATGCTGTCACTTGGTTCATCTGTTCTCGGTAACCTGAAATTTTTTTTTACTTTGATTAGGTAGTCAGATGGGGGACCAAGGTGGAAAAATATAATATTATGAGGGAGATAAATGTGAATGGAAGGAAAGGGCTTGATTGGATAGGAATGGAGTGTCGGAAACAGGAAAAAGGAAGAACCTTCTGCCATGCCCACCCGCTTGGGGGGTGAGTTTCCAGAAGGAACAAGGTATCAGAGTTATAGATAAAAAGAAAGAGACCTTGAAGGATCTCATTTAGAAGTTTATAATTTCTGTAATGTAATGAACAATGAACTCTTTGTCCAGTTGAAACAAATAATATACTTTATACTGAAACTTAGCCAAAGTAAATCTAAACTTAAAAATCCTCCCCAACATTACCTTGCAATATTATTACTTGTTAACTTGATCTGATTATTGTACCCCACATACTGTCAGTGAAGTGACCATCACATAGGCATTAGCCTGACCCACTTACTCTCCAACCCAATCACCTACCAAGGGTCAGCTGGCCAGGCATGGAGCGTGTGAGTGGAATGCAGAAGGGCTGGCCAGAAGAGATGTTGACAGGAGGGAAGAAGGGGTCATTAGTGGGGATGGTGATGGGGAAGCACTCTGGGTGGACCGTCTGGGGAGAGTCACACCGCCGGCAATCCAAAATGGAGTCCTGAAATCCTGCAATACAAAACCACATTCTCAGTCTAACTTTGAAACTACAGTAGAGTCATGCATCAGTTATTATTATTTTGCTTTCATTCTGTGTGTGTGTTAGGTGCAAATTGATTATTAAATGTTATCTGAGCCACCCGATATAAACACCTCATATATAAAGTAAAAAGTAATATAGTATACAGTACAGTATATGCTGGGAGCTATATGTCATCTTTCAAATTGCTAGATTACAGTCATTAATAACCACTGCTACCCAAGCAGTTTTTTGGGCCCATACTCTATCAATGTCATCATCTTAGCAAAAAGACATGTGGTATCTTTCAATGTCCTTTTGCTAAGGGGTTAAATCATTTGCATTTTACCTTTGTTGACAGGTGTGAAGATAATATCATGGTCAATAAACTGTCCCCACTGCATGACCATTAGTGTGTAGCGGACATGTGGGGCGGAGACATCATTATGCATGTTGGTGGAGATGAGACGGGGTGACGGCAGGACGCCACGACCGGTTAGTGAGTTTTGTCGGGGCTTAGACAGACCTGAGAGGGAGGGGGAATGGCTAGAGACAGGGAGATGTATCGTGTGAAATGAAGGTCAGAGGTAGATGTAAAATTTGAAAATAAATACAGGAGGAAGAGATCTGAGAATGTACAGTACAGCAATGAGAAAATATTATACAGGTATATGGCAAGCAAGACAACATCCACATCCCATATCATTACACTCAGGGGAGTAGGGATCTGAGGCTCATTTTCAGTGATGGCATAACATCAGTGAAAAACATCCTACAGCTACCTCAGGGGGACTTGAACCTAGGCAAGATTGCCAGTTGCAGGATTCCAGTCCAGTACTCTCCCCACTAGACCACCACCTAAATCAAAATGTAACTAACATCTACATCTACAAATAGTAATACTCACCATCATCATAAGCAGGTCTAAGAAGCCTTGTGTTGGCTCGGAAGGACTTTCCAAAGGAGGGGAAGTTGAGGTTGTTGCACCATCCTGTAGCAGTCCTGAACCTAGAGGTGTGGTCACAGGGCAAGGTCTGGTCATCACACTTAAACACGTTGGGGATCTCCATGATGTCACTGACGTCAATGTTGGGCAGCACCTCCATCAGGTCTACCACGTTGTTTGGGGATCCGGATTCAATGTCCTTAAGCTGTCTGTTGGCGTTTCGGGTTTTGCGTTGACCATTGGAGTCATTTCTGTGCATGGTACCCAGGCATTTGAGGTTGATCCAATCAAGGTTAGTCGCAGCAGGAAAGGTGAGTGAAGGTGAGGAGGAGGATGCACAGTGAGGAAGATAGGAGGAGCAACAGCAAGATTTGATTCCAAAAGATGCAAACACAGATATAGGGTATAGTCTGCAGAATAAAGTACAGTACTGTACAGTAAAGTACTTTACATGTTAAAAGATAGTTGTACAGAAAGGATAAGAAAAAAGGAAAGAGATTTTATATGATTTTTTTTGGAAAGGAGAAGATGAATATGCATATATAAAGAAATACTATAGTGCACAGAATGAGGGAGAAGCTAGCAAAAGAAAACTTAATTTCAAGGAAGCTGAAAGTGCAGAAAAGACAAGGGTCTCCACTTCAAAGAGGAGAGTTCAATGAAAAAACAGTGGTCAGAAGAAACCTAATACATAGTAAAGAATATATATATTCACTCACTTAGTAACTTCAAGTCAGGAAATAAAAGTAAGCAACAACAACCAAGAGAAAGATGAACTCGAGTAAAAAGATAAGCACCAAGACTTAATGAAAACATAACAAGTGCTATACTATCAGGTATATAATAACTGGGAGAAAATAAAGCACAGTGATTTGTTGCATGATTATCAGATTATCAATACAATACAGTACTAATGTTTCTCTACATTATTTTTACAATTTACTGTACATGTACTGTAGTATGAATCATTTGGTGGAAATGCATTATGATCAATTTTGCTTAAAAGATACTTTATCATTTCTAATATTCTTTCCATAATTTTCAGTAAAATAAAATAGATTACTGTAGACTCTAGAGTATTATATCAATATTTACTACAGCTTGACAATATAATTCTACATACTTTATTTTTATTACAGTATTTTTTATTTATATATTGATGCTGTAAAATCTGCACAAGCAAAAATAGCAACATCATGCAATCAAATATACTATTGGAAAATAGTAGAGTTGAATGAAAAAATGATGGATTGCCAAAGAATCACCATAACATATGTATAGTAGACCCTTGATATACTGTAGCAAGCATAATTACAGCACACCACTGTACAGTATTTATACTGTATTCACTTCTAAATTTTACCCTCAATTCCTCACTAATCAAATGTGTTTTTAGGCTTCTGTTTTTCATTATAATTCTTACTGGGTTTTTGTTAATTACAGTACAACAATTAATATGTTTGCTTATATTGAGGGTCTACTGCATGAAATTTGTCATAGTGCTTAAGATAAATGACAGCCTTCTGGGATTTGTAAAGGCTCTTACACTAGCATTGCACACACTTAGAATACAATAAATTCTATAAAAAAAAAAAAAAAAAAAAAAAAAAAAAAAAAAAAAAAAAAAACATTAACAAACCAATAAGGCTCACCAGGCAAACCAAGCATGCAACATTCTCTTCAAGCAAAAACAAGCACATAACAGTGGGTATTTAATATTAAGTATAAGCCACATGTATTGTATTTCAAAATCAAATTTTGTTATGTCAATGGTAAGATTGAAACAAGCCATGTCCAAACCAAAAGTCTAAAAGATGTAAGCAATATAAATGTCAATCATGGAATTGAATCGGTAGTGTGTTATATCTAATGTCACTATAGGCTAAAAGTCAGCAAACTTTTACATAATGTTCCTACAAAATATGTTCTGTTACTACAGTAGGTCCTTCACACTGTTGTATTGTTGTTGTACCCCTCACACTATGTCAAACATGTAGTACAGTACAGAATCTTGTATTTGTTCTGTGGCATCTGCCTGTCTGTATTTTGTCTGCTTCTGTCCGTCAGAATTATAGCACTTCAGTAACCATAAGACTTCCAATACTTCTTATTTGCTGCATCATTATTTCATTGGCCCTTTTGGCTCTCATGGCCATATGCATAAAAACTCGTAGAACAAGTACAGTAATGACAATCGACATCTATAATACTACACTGTATCTGTACCGTAATTGCTTAGCTGACTGTGAATGCAGTCTCTGCTTTCATATACAAATATTGTACCTGAAGTGGTAGTCCATCATCACTAAGAATTTTGTCCAACAAATTAGAGGCAGAGTTTGTCAGTTATAAAGAGTCATATCCATTGGTCAGTTTCTTCAGTGTAAATCCTGTTTATCGTGATGTCTTGTCCATAAGAAGAAGATGCCAAGATGCTGTATCATTCTACAATATTTCACTGTGAGAAAAAGGGGAGATATTATGACTGAAATGCAGCAAGCATGGAACAGCTGTGTGGTTTAGTATATACAGTACTTATGCCGCATTTTCACAAGTGACAAACATTATACGCACCACAAACACTTGGTGGAACTTGAGGGGCAAGCAGCATTTGTCCATAAATAGAACTGGTGTTCTATAATATGAAGGACAAGCAGTTGAGTTAGTTGGGTCATATAAATGGATCTTATGTGGTTGCCATGGGTACCAACACAAAGGGAAGATCATTATGATATATACACTGGGCAAAAAATATTATGGCAGACAAGTCGGGAATTTATGACAATATGAAAACCAGGTTACCTGAATTTTTTGCTTTTTTCTTTGCCATCAATTGGTTGCTAGAATGCACTCGGTGGTAGAAAATTTTACAACTTAATACAAAATCAATACAGTAATAGTAAAGTCACTTTTGGTTCTGAACTGAGGTTGCATATTGTAAATTTTGCCAGGTGCATCAATGTACAGTACAGTATACTGTAACAAAACAACATGGAAAATATTCTTACACATTTTCTGATACAAAAGCGACCAAAGACTTCATTTAGGTACCTATAGAGGCCTAACTTGGCAGTCTTTAAAATTATTCCTCAAAAGAATAACTACTGTACATGTATGAAGAATGCCATAATATTTTCTTTCACTTAAAAATAAAGACAGACAGACAGACAAACAAACAAACAGTCGACATGTAAACTGGTGTCAGTGTTCCCCTTAATTCTAAAGACAAATCTGGTAACCAACAATCATGGCATGACATATACAGAGCAACTGGAGTTCAAAGGTCATCTCAGTTACAGAAGAGCACATTCATTAGTACTTATGTGCAAGTGATTGACATAGTCATGTTCTCAATTTGTAAATGTACTGTACATATTGTAAACAGAAATTAAAATTGGGGAGATGAAAGTATGTCAAGTCACAGCTGATTCACTACTTGCATCATTATGTAGATTCATATTCACCAACATAAAATGAACTGATGTTAAAGTGCTTTTCTCCATACAGTATTTTCAACTATTTTTTTACTTAATAGTGACAGCTCGGTGAGTTAATTTATGGCAATAATGAAGATGACCATTCTGAGTAACCAATATTCTGATTATTATATACATGGACATACAATGGTTCTACAGAAAACTATCTCTGGCACCCAGCATTTCATATACTGTACCACTCTACAGTACTGTATATAGAATCTGTAAACAGGTTGGAACCAGACACTGTATGTGTAAGAGCATGCTAAAACTACACCACCAAATTATCTTGACAGACATTCCTTAGTACTGTATTTGTATTAATATCTCATTTTCGCACTATTTGTAATAGTAGGGTTTACCTAATCATTATAGTAACCTCAGTTGGGATTCTTGCTCTTGAGACAATTGCCTTCAATCTTGCTGAAGCAATTATACTATACTGCATATTAAAATACAGACATTCAATGTATTTGTATTGTACCTTCCTCACTAGAGAATATTCATTTCAGAAATCAGTACCCACTACAAGTTCATTATCTACTCTGCCTCTACATCTTTCATACACACTAAAGCTCTACACATAGCCTGTTACATAAGGGGAACAGTGACTACACAGTATACAGTACATGGATTAACATGGACAATAGACAAAAGCATTATATACAAGTCTGTTACAAATGACATCTAAGTGCTACAAGAAGCCATTTAGGTTATTGGCAAAAATATTATGCTTGTGACATCAATTTTTACCCATGCTTCACACCATGAATCTTGCAGCACTAAGATGTTGTTAAAAACAGCCACTTAAATTTAACATGGACAAAAACCTGTATCCCATCAAGACCAACATTAACTGTACAGTGGAATCACTAACTTATGCACAACTTGGTATTCAGCATACAGTATATGAGTTTTTCTTATAAATATACATCTACAGTGTTTTGCAGAAGGAAATTGTCCTGGGAAAAGAGTTTGTAAGATTAATGCCCAACCTATACTGTACAGTACTCTGTGCTACTTTGGATGAACTAGATAGAAGTTTCTTTACAGTAATGTTGCTTTCAGAATAACTTTCTACACCACACTTATCAAATCTCAATTGACATTGTTATAGCTATGGCTACATTTACTGGATATTTACATGCAACTACCATACTGAAATTATAAGACTGACACAACATACGAACACACAATCTCTGCAATACGAAAAACAAGTTCCATGCAAATTTCCTACAACACACAAACCAAGACACTCCAACTGCTTCACATGCAACCCACCCTATTCACTCCTTCCCAACCAGTCAAAGGCCAATACAGTACAGTATATAGAAAGATTTCATAACTCCATTCATCCTTAGCAGAACATTCCAGTCTATTATCAAACACTAAAACAAGACTGCCAATACTACTGTACAGTAATCTAAACCTAGTCTTGATATCCATGCAATTTTCTCTACAAACATATAATATACTGTACCTATAATCTGTTTCCTTAATGACACACAACAGTATTTACACTTCACAGTTACCATCAACCTAGTACACAACCTACAGTAGACAGGAGTCCATCACTGCTCAAAAACTCACAAAATCATTAGGCACATTCAATGACACCAACTCACCCATCAAAGAAATTGTTGACAAAACGAGCTGATGCAAACTGCAGGATGAATGATGAGTTGGAGATCATAATGGCCTGCTGCTTAGGTTTGCTGAAGGCGTAAGCAGATCCCAAGGGTGATTTGGGGTCAGCCGTCAGTTCTGGGGGAGATGGGTAACCTCAGCAGTGTGCAAATATATGATGATTCTATTGCAGAACCTGAAGCAGACATGACAGATTTATAAATACTGGTAGCATGGGATTCCCTTTATCCAGGCCTCTATTTGAGACACTTTGTTATGAATCTGTCCCAGTGTGATATTTTTACAGTGTAACAAAAATATGACTGGATTTCACATGGCTATGGCCATTCAAAACAGACACAGAATACACTATGTTAAACTTTCAACAATGGAATGTTGGCTTTAGTAATCACCATAATAACCATATTCTTTGACAAATTTAAATGTGTATATGGTAACTTCAAGATATCTTTATGGAGTAGAGCTTACAGTTTGGCAGCAAAGATAAAATTCTATGTTAATAAGTGTACCACCTACCTATTGCATACCAGTAACTGGAAAACTACTTTCGTAAACTATGCTCTATCTATATGCGAGTTTATATAAAAAAATTCTAATAGTATTTGGCACATCTAACCAACCACAGGAAATGACTGGTATACCTCTGATGCTCTGCCATTTGGAGTTATAAGAAGAATTATAATACTGTACACAATACAGTACTTCACAAGAAGAATACAGTACAGTACAGTATCAAACACGAGACTTCACATAGGTAAGTGGTTGATCTGCACTTTAGTTTAACTGGATGGCCTTAAGTATTAAATATAGGTACAGTATACAGTAGCATGAATATACGAAGGGAGTATCATGTCACATCATTATTCAGTGACTTCAAGCAACTGTTGCATAGAACTGGTGACTGTTGGTGATATGATGGACATCACTGAAAACAAAAATTAGATAATGGAAACTTGGAGGAAGAGAGATAGATTAATAAATACTACAAAGAAATGGCCAAATATAAAAAAGAATACAGTACACACACATTACAGCATGATAGAATGACAATGATGACAAAACTAAGCACATACCATCAAACACACAGAATAAAACAATTAGAATTGCCAGCTGAAAGAAAAAATAATAAGCCTCACAATTATTGAAGACACTGAATGATGTTGGGAAGCAGGTACAGTATTGGCAGGGAAGGGCAGGTGTTAAGCAGGTGTGGTCAATGTTAGGCAGGCATAAACAACCTTCTATACACTAAGTTATGGCATTACTACACCAGTGTGGTATGTGTGAGTCAATTACTGTACTGTAGTTTCACATTATGCTGCATATCCAATCAAGCTGTTATAGTATTAAGTAATATCACTGACAAACCTAGATTCTAGGACTCAAATACACACTGGATTAGCAGTTATGTATGCATTTGGTGGCAGTGTAAATTAAAGCCCTGAAGCATATGACAGTGCTCATCCTATGTGTTTTGGAGCTCCAGCTTTATCTGCAGCATTACTATAAAACAGGTGTGATCAGCATTTTCTAAATATAGAATATACAGTATGGTAATGAAGTACTTGTACTGTAATGTATATTAGGCAAGTCAGCCATGGTATAGCCAAGCACTTTTAGCTAACATCAAAATGCAGAAGCATACAGTATCAAGTGCAAAGCAGCAGAAAAACCTTGTGCCAACTGTATAAGGTACCATGTACTGTACTTAAGAGGCAGTGAGGATACTGTAAACTTATAATTTATGCATTGTACTGTCCACATATATGCCAGAAAACACAAACACTGACCTAAGGTGGAGGCATGTATAAGATGAGGAAGTCGGAAACATTACCCGAAACACAGGAGTGCCAAAATGTGATAGCACAAGTCAAAACCCATTCAAGCAGAGTGGGTGGGCTACTGGGCTTGATGTTGGCAGGTGGGCATGGTGCAAGGTCAGGCAGAAGTCAGGTCAAGTAAAGTCAAGCAAAAAACTAGATAAAAAGGTCATGTCAATGACTAAGGTCAAGAAACAGGCTAGGCTTCCCAAAAATAATTGCCAGCTAGATATGATCGAGTTTGGACATGTGAGCTGAGAAAAAAACCTTAAGGGGAAATCGTGCGAGAAGTTAGATACAGTATCAACAAATGAGGTGGATATTTAAAATATGCCAGTTACAGTACAGTCCTACAAAACCTCAATTACTCCAACTTTGCATATTAATAAGGCTGATACCACATGTTTACCTGACAGCAATTTAATTCTTGCATCACATCAGCTTACAGATTCCTAAATATACTAACTAACTCAAAAGCTGTTCATTCACATACTGTAATTAGATATTTCATTGAGGATCATGTCACTTTTAGGAGCATACAGTTGCACCTTACTATACTTATGGAAAACACACAATTAGTGCACCATTATATAGTAAAAATTATCAAAGTTTTCAAAGTAACAATTCTGAATGCTGTCAGTAATTTGGAATCCCATGGTAACTTTTCAAAGCACTATCTGCAGAGCCTTTACCGATATCTTCATGAACAGTTTCTTCAAATCACAGTAGCTGCTGAACATTATCAATAACAAAATTTTCATTATTTGGCATTTACTATTTACATTATTGCATATACAGAACTGTACAGCATAATTTCTTTTCATGAGTAGACTTTCTTTTCATTTCTTGTTGAGTGAGGAAGCACTCGCTCACATATACACACACACACACACACATACTCACACACAGCAGAATTCATTACGATTAAGGAAGGGAAACACAAGCAGAGTAAGGTCAGGTCATGTAAAATGAAGTCAGGTCATAAAGTCATACGAACAGGTCAGGTCACCAAGTCTACTCACGTTTCTCCCAGAGTTCCTTTTCATGTGCGCGCATGAAGGTCCATGCGCGCATACCCACCGAGAAACAGTCATGCAGTAGATCTTCAGCTTCTTTGACTACCCTGGCGCTCAATGTCAGGTCACGGCGGTCCATCAAGGCATGCATCAGGTCAGAAGTCACAGGTCGTCGTTCACCCTGGACGTGGCGGGGGCGGTGGACCTGGCGGGTTTGACGCAACTTGCCCACGCCCTCATCACCACCACTTACGGTTTTGCGGTCAGTATTTTGGTCTCTCACTAGAACACACACACACAGCATGCTGTTAGTGCTACTGGCATCAGCGGCACATACACACACACACACACACATATGTACAGACACTCCCAGACTTGTACAGTACAGTACTACACTATCAGAAAAGCACACTTTTTCCTCATTACCATATTATGGGTCACAGTAGGTCCCCAGGTTTCTGTGTAATCTATTAATAAACTTCAAGCATGCATTACAAAAACAAACTATGTTTCCTTTTTAATTCAGCTGGGGCAAGGTCATCAAACAAGATGTCTTCTAAGGACACTCACATCCACACTCTCTAGTCACAATCGAAATATCATAAATCAACAATAACATGTCCTGAACTACAGTAACCCTTTCACGAGTTTCAACGTGGTAAAGTGCAGTTTATTCCTCCTTTACAACTTGACAAGGGTACTGTGAATTTTCAAATGTGACTACAAATAATGCAAATGTCTGTGCATTTATACTTTATCACATATGCATCCTTTTCTCAGTCAACTGCATCACTGCATGCATGCTATTTCACCAGCTATATACTGAATATTTATCTTACTTATAACAATTACATGTTCAGTTATATTCCATTTATTCTTCTGTCACACAGTCACGTACAGTTCTGAACAAATGAGGGGTAAACACTGCCTCAGCCACTACACACAAGTAGTGCATGTCAGTTGAACTCTAAATTGGTTTAATGAGGTGATCATCCCTCATGGGGATATGCTGATGCTCAACACTATAGTTGGTATTATTAAACATTCTCTTCAACAAAAATACTCTTTGTCGCTACGGTCCCATTACATTGCAATTCAAATACATCAATACTGCAGTGACGAATATTGTTTTTGTCAAAGATAATATTTAATACTAAGAGCCTAAATCCCTTACCATCATGGGACCTCAAAAGAAGCACACCATTCAAATTGATTCTATTAAAATTGAGAGAAACTGAAGCAGTGTTTCTCCATCTGCTTAGTACTGTACACTACAGTAATATTGTACTGTATTTGGAACAAAGCAAGCGATCTACACATACTGTACATGCAATTTATGACTTAGTCTACAAGCAGGCATAAATTTCTAAATTTTGCCTGCGCACCAAAATATCTGCATTAAGCACTTTTCACACTTACACACTCATACAGAGCAGCCTTGATATCATAAGTGACTTGACTGATTTAGATGTAGAAACTAATGAAAAAACACACAGAGAGGAGAAGCTAACAAAAGAAATGAAAATGAAAAGAAGGAAGTTTAAGCTACAGAAAGCTTGCTGCCAAGTAACAGCAACTTCCATCACATTTATAATATGTACAGTGTGAATTAAAGTTAATGTTTGGTATTATTATGCATTTAATATGCTATGGATGTAGTGAATGAGTAAAGCTGTAAACTCGGATGTACTGTTAATAATAATTGTTTGATGTGTTTGGTTGCATCTGCCATTCAGTCTACATATGGCTATGTAATGCAGCCATTTACTTTAATTTAGAGACTGCCCTTACCTGCCAATACTTGTCCATTTTTACACACCAACTATTCTGAAATGCACTACAAATGATCATCAATGAACATCATTTTATATTGCATTAATCCTGTAATAGCATATGGCCAATCTGAAATGTGATGCAAACTTGTCAATAAGAGCTCACTTGAAACAGATAGAAAATTCTTTCCAACACATGGCTCTTTTGAAAGGTAAAAAATTATAAAAATATACAATTTTCAGTAAGCATAGCAAGGTCATGAAAATACTGGATACATTTGAGGATCTCAGGTAAATACTGTCATATTATACAGTACTGTAGTTAGTAGCAACTTCAGCCCTCTCAGTGCCAGCATTACCTGCTGTACAGTAATATACAGGTACCTGCATTCTAACCAACAAATGAGGAAAACCATCAACACTCTGAAAGGTTGTTATTGAAGTTCCTCAAGCTGTCTGACCGAGCAGCCCCAAGCTCTGAAAGGTCTACTGGCTCTATTGATCCTTTAATATTTTGTTAGCTCTGTGTTGCTGGGACACTGAACATTGATCAATACCAGATTTTACTCACCGGTAGAAAAATCACCGACACTCAAAGGGCTACAGTAATGTGAATGTCAAACTCTAATGGAACTAATCTGAAACATGCTTCCAACACTCACGGGCCTCCCACAGGTTCCACTCTGAGTCTCGCATGTTGCCGATGTCCCTCTTGGCTCTCTCAATACTCTCCTGCAGCATCTTGTCTGGGATGATGAAATTGGGTGATGCTGTCTTCCACTTCTTAAGGTTGACACTCTTTATGTTCCGTCCCTGGCAGGCCATACGTGCGTTTCTGTAAAATGTGGGACCTGAGAGAGTGATCGTCGAGAGTGGGTAAGTACAGTATATGGTGGCAACTGCTGAGCTTGTTATGAAGAGGGATAGACATTGCTGAGGATGAGAGATGAAATGGAATGGAGACAATAGGGAAAGAGGGTTGAGATGGGGTTAACTGTTTATATTATTTTGATAGAGAACTGACTGAAAGTTTTGTTAACAAAGTGCACTTACTGTATAATCAATCAATTAATTTAATGCCTTTCATAAAAATTACATTTATGAACATATAGGCACTGAAATAAAGGGTAGTTATCCTCACTCAAATAGGTACAATACTACAGTACAGTACGGTACTGCCATAGTGAGAAGACTCAAGAAATTGCCTAGATAACTCTATCTCTCTCACACATTTATCTTTTCCTTTTCTATTGTCGTCCATAGTTGGAGCAAAGACTCTCTGGTTGGAGTATGAGACGAGCTATAGTTACACAACATTTGTTCATGAAATTATCCCCCCCAAAATGAAGGAGATAGAAAGGAATGTACAATACAGTACTTCGAAATGTAATACAGTAAACAACCAAAATTTGAATATGAAAGAGAAATTCATGCAACTCCTCAGATCCTCCCTTACTACTGTACCTAGAACAACAACATTCCATTCCTGTATAGCTAAAATGTCTCTCTAAAGTAATAATGTTCCTTCAAAACACTAAAATTCCTTCTTTGAGCTAAGGAGACAATGCACAAGAGGTACAACTAATAATGACATACAGGAATGAGTCTCCCTCCAACATGACTCGAGGTTGGATGTACTGCAGGTCATCACTGTTGTCGCAGATGATACGTGCCAGGCTGGTCTTGCGAAGCTCGTACAGTTGCTCTGATGGGACACAATGGGAGAGAGGGATCAGTGGTAGAGTTTACTAGATGTATGCAGTTGGCCAGATTAAGTGACATCTTGATTTTAAAGTTAGGTCAATTTGTGGTAATTTGAACTGGGAAGTTGCTAGATGTAATAACCACAATTTCCCTAAAAATTACTAAGCACTCGGCTATCACTCACTTAATTAATGGTACAGCCTACATAATTACCATGCACTATTAGCTGCTACAGATTATGACCATTACCAATATACAGTCTGTATTTATAATATAAAGTTAATACAGCTTATAACCACTGACCATTGACAGGTTTTTGGAATCTGCAGGGATTCTATTAAATGAACATTGTCTTTATATCCAATTCACCAGTCTGTACTTATTACATTGAAACCCTACAATTTTACAACAGCAACAAGTGAAAACCCAGACAAACCTTTTGTGAATGATGATGGTGGGATGTCATTCTCATACCAGTATCTGTCTCCTCGTCTTAGGTAGTGGAACTGGCGGCCAATGAGACAGCCAAAAGTGGGTCCAACCAATGCACCTCTGTTGGGTTTCTCTGCCAGTCCACCAGTGAACAGGTCTATGTCATCCACATCCCTTTAAAAGGATAGACAAATTTTGAGTTTACAAAGTATGGACTCAACTGAAATTATAAGAATATGTACGGTACGCAATTTGTTGGAATCGATTCTCAGTATGATAAACAGTATTATAAAAATAGACTAAGAGTTTACATATACAACATCTACATGAAAGGTACCACTGTGCCCTAAATATAGAAAGGTACTATATCATATCCCATAAGCAGTGAAATGTTAATTCATTTTCTACTCTTAATGATGTGATAGAAATGGCATAGGTTTAAGTAATTATAAAAATAGCCCTGTAATTGTAAAACAACAGGAAAACTTTTTAATTAAAACTAAGAAGACTGCCTATGACCTCACTTGTAAATAGACTTAAGTTTTCTGACATTATCCGGAGAGACAACATCACTGAGATCCTCAAAGCGCGAAGCCTTGGGGAGTCCGCAAAAGTGGCGCCATTTGTTGTATCCATCAATCCCGTGGTCCCTTCCTTGTTGGATGATCTGAGCAGCGAGATCCAGTCCCACTCCTGAAGGAAGGGTAGAATGAAGGGAGGGTTGAGTGCAGGGGTTACATACTTATTGTCCTCTTAAGTCCACTACTTGCCACTCATACAATTTACACCTTGGTTCAAATCTCGCTTCACAGCATATCATGCGCTACTTCTCCATAACACTTACATAGAATTACTATAGGTGTGTAAAGAACACACACCATGTCTCATCTCATGCCTTTCACAATTCACTTGACAAATATCATGCAATACAGTATACTGTATCTCATTTTTTATACCTCTCAGTCAAACTTCAGCCCACACTTCACAATTTAAACTCATCTTACTTCACATCCTTACTCCACTTCACACCATTGCCTTACCTGTCTTAGAGTCTTCAAACATCTTGTTGGTCATTGATTCTGAGATAGCAGGATCCTCATTCTGGGAGTGAGCATTGACCAGGCCTTCTAGCACCTGGTCAAACTTGTTTCGCTCATAAAGGTCAAAAGGAGCATAGAAGGTATCAGTGATGGGACGATCACCAACTTTCTGACCCTGTGGAGTAGTGATGACATGAAGAGATAAAATAAATGCTGAATCAGTGTGAGCACATGTCAAAGCAAAATTAATGCTAAATCTGAGGCAACTAGTTGTAGAAACCACCAGTGAAATAAAAATATTACAGAGTATTAATATAGTACAGTAATTACAAATCAAGCCTTTTTCAGTGTAATTTAAGCTATCTCTCCTCTACAAAATAAAATGATTAAAGATGTTCTCTTTATTTTGTCATTACTTACATCATCATAGTAATCGACTGAGTTGGGCATCATGGAAGCCACAAACTTGAGTGCAATACTGGCCACAGAGTTAGCGATACCAGCATTGATGTTGATGTCATAGCCGGAGAAGAAGCCTGAGGCCTGGAGGGTTAGGCCGTACTTCTCCACGATACCCTGAAAGATATGTTATGAGTAATAAGGCATTACATCAATGTATTGATTTTTGCAGTGTCTTACATATTGCACTTCATGGACCTGTAGTTATGAGACCTTTGGTGCTATAAGTGAGTTGGTAACCAGAGAGTCCCCCAACCAGTATTGTTTATGGTTCCATTCTAGGAATCACTATCTTTCAGTTTTTTTCTCCCCTAAAGCACACATTATTGAAAGATAAAGTACCTGGAGAAACATGTACAGCGATTCTAGCCTCACTTGTCCTCGCCATTGGTGCAGTGTTATATACCTTAGTACTGATGGTATAGCCTCGATGCTTCTTTATAATATCAAGGAAGAAAGAAAACATGAGATGGTGTTACCCATGCCATGTTAATAAGGAATGGAGAAACAAAATAAGTTTTTCTTTAATAAACAGAGGGAAGGAAGGGAAACATAAAATAAACAATGATTACAAAAGATAGAGTTACCCTGTTGTCTTTCTAATGAGGGCTGGTAAGTTAGGCTACATACTTCTCCAACATACATAGAAGGAAAGAGTACATACTGTAGTTACTGTAGTCATTAGAGTACTGTTATATAGTGTTCTGTATTTTCTATTCAATCAAACTCCACTGACCAAAAAATGGATGGCAGAAACTCGGGGTAGGTAATAAGGTTGAAACTATGCATCTACTATCCTCCTAACCTTCTGGGATATATTACCATCCCTTGTCCTTCCCTATTCACCTATACAACATCCCATCATCTTCTAACACTCACCTGACCAAGGATTGATGGCAGGAATTCATTGTAGGTGATATGGTGCATCTGGGCTCCAACAATCCTTCTCGCCTCCTGGAACACCTGTTCATCGGTCCAGTGAGTATTGATCTCGGCGAGGAGTGAAGCAATACGGTTGTGTTCTCTGGCAAACAATTGATGCATTGCTGCCAGACCAATATGTTCATTGACCCTAACATCACCCGTCTTGAAGCATCTGGGGAGGTATAAACACAAAAGGTGAGGAGACAGAGAAACATTACAACTTTTTTATAAACTAAATTTGCAACTTTTATGAATGAAAGTGTATGAGTGTATGATGGATGGGGACAGTAATACTACATGTTGGGTGGTATACTGCATTTAAAGGTTGTTGCTGGTAGCAAGTGTCAATATTGTAAATGCATCCAATGAATCCCTCAATAATATATAATAAAATAATGTACAATTTCATCTAATGCATGAACAACACAAGAATATTTAACATGCGTTCACTTACTTGAATCTACCTGTGGCTTTGCAGTCAATCTGATTACTATCGTCAACCAAGATCTGTGTGCTAGCGGGTCCTCGCTGAACCTTCAGCAGACCTCCTGAGAAGGCACGCAGCTCATCGGCCTCTTCTTTGCTTGACCCATAGACGGCAGAAGCATCAATGAAGGATGTTACCTGGTTGACCTGCTCTCTGGGGCCTGGCAGTGACGAAAAGAGATTGTGGAAAAGATACCAAGATATTGTATGCAGGCAGCATTGGAACAACGACTGGATTAACATACTGTACAGCACATATCAATTATAATAATGCCCAAACATGATTCACAATTCCTCAAAGAATTCTACACCTCAGTGAAGTATGTGGATGAATTGAAGTGCAGAAATTGTGTCAACTGATCCTCACCTAAAGTACAACCAGTCCTAGGGGCTGTACCAGAGCGAACGTATTCCTGGCACTGCTGGTTAAGGGGACCATACACAGGGTCATCCTCAGGTACTCGGATGGGGTAGCACTCAGGGTGAAAGTCAGAGAGGTTGACCCCACAGCATCGAAGCCGCTGTCCCATATAACCTGCAAAGTAAACCGTGCACAGTATTATAATAATGTATAGCAATTATAACTTTTCTGTTTTTATCATACAGGAGAAAGTGTGGGTATGGAATCACGAAATCAAGAGAGCATGTAGAAGTAACGTTACTAGTAACAAAAGTTGACAGTATTGTATTCACAAAAATATCCCTCAAATCATAAAGTTATGATTATACTCAAACAGTAATTGTTTTATAAACTTTATCCATCTTCTTTTAATACAGATGGCAATACTGGCTTTAGTATTGATGAGCCTATGAGAAGGATAACTCTGTTTTATCATCCACAACTAACCCTAGATAGGTCAACTGAGAAGCCATGTATGGGTACAAACCTGCCATCTGAGGTGTGTGAGCCAAGTCATGTGCCAGGAACTGTCCATACACAGCTGCTATTGCTGTCATGTATTTGTGAGGGGTGTCATGGTCACGGTGGATAGTCAGGCTAACCACCCGTGCTGACGGCAGGTATTGGCCGTCGTTTTTCTGACGTGGGATGGACACACCGTCACCATAGTTGGCTGGCAGGAACCGCAAGTACCGAGTGATGGCATTGCCCCACTTTGGATTCTGGACATTGTTGCAGTAACCATTGAAGGCTCGGTATTTGCGTGGCTGACAGGGGAAGTCCACCTCCACTGGACACTGGTCGCCTAACACTGTGCCTCGTACATCAGCAGTTGGCAGACCATACGTCACCTGGTCCTTGTCCAACCTGAACCTGAGGAAGTAGGGTGAGTGATGACAGGGGTAACATAAGATTTTTGTAAACTGAAAAGAGGACTGTTGGCCCAGTACTTGGCAGCTCCTGAGAAGTTCTTGGCAGGTTACAAGGCTGGCGAAGCATGACCAGAGTAATGCAGGGAACAGTGATGGGTGTGATGGAGTGATATAGGTAACAAACAAAGTGGGAAGGGATAACAAAATGGGAACAGAGGGAGGGGATAACACATGGGAGCAGAGGGAGGGGATAACACATGGGAGCAGTTTCACGGGGTCATCAGAAGTGACACATGAAGGGCAGAGTGAGAGGGTGATGTAGTGAGGAGGGAATGACACACAGAAGGACGCAGACAGAAGGTGACTTGAGTGACACACATACCAGCAGATATTCAATAATAGAGATAAGTTTGTTTCCAGCAAAGTGAAGCAACTCAGCCTACTCACACCATTGGTAGGCAAAGTGAACACAAACTTTAAAAACACATAGCTATATAAGGTCTCCCCCACTATACGATTGGGTTAGGTTTAATGGGATAAATAATATTACGTTCCAAGACTCGTCTATTATAACCATAACATCGCTATTCACTACCATAATATATAACTTAATGGTAAAATAAACAATGTTAAAAACAGTTGTTGTTGTTGTTGTTGAAGTTCCTCAAGGTGTCTGGCCGAGCAGCCCCGAGCTCCTGAGGAAGGCCATGGCCTGAACCGGGCTTTCCCACAGTGCCCTCAGAGAGTGTATGTTGTGTTGTTGGTGAGTGTGGTTGTGTGTATTGCAGTCTTCAATAATGTGTTTAATAGAATGCGGTGCTGTGTTGCATCCTGGACAGGTTGTTGTTGATGTTCTCCCAGGGCAGAATGGCTTCCTGCCCCACAGACAGGTTAATCACTTTACTTAACTGTAAGTTAAGTAAAGTTATTAACTGTGATAATACTGTAATAATAACTGTGATAATACTGTACTGTAATTATATGTATGTGTTGAATGAGTTACTGACTACAAACTTTAAATAAAAATATACAGTACATGTGTTTGTGTGTGTGAATTCTGGCATGTGTGTGTAACATGATATGCTTGCAAGTAGGTCAGAAAATAATATTATTCCCGGCACAGACAGAGAGAGAGGAAAGACATGCAGTTACCCGAGTGTCAAAATGTAGAGCAAGGGTAACACCCACAGTGCCAGCCTAGGCACTCTATCATATGGAATAGAGTGGAAGGAAAGGGTATGTTATGTTAAGAAGAAAAGGACGGATTGCTAAGGAGATGGGAAAGATCCATACGGGAAATATACAAAGGAGGAATCTGCCAGAAAGGGAGGGGAAGGAGAGGAGAAAAGTAACAGAAAGGGAGGGAGAAAAGTGCCAGATAGGGAGGGAGGGGAGGAAAGTGTCTAACAGAGGGAGGGAAGAGAGTGTCTAACAGAGGGAGGGAAGAGAGTGCCTAACAGAGGGAGGGAGGAAAGTGCCTAACAGAGGGAGGGAAGAGAGTGCCTAACAGAGGGAGGGAGGAAAGTGCCCAACAGAGGGGGGGTAGGTAGTAGTGCCAAGGAGGGCGTGGCACTGAGGTGAGAAGCAACACAGGGTCACCTTGACTCCCTCACACTTCAACACACATTACTGCCCACACCTTCACACTCCCATCATATACATACATTCTTCTTTCCTTCATCAATTTAATCCTTCCTTAATCTTACCCATCTATTGTTTCCTAATCTTCATTATTTTTTTGTCTATGTTTTTCTTACTTTATTCGTTTCATTCTACCTCTTATCTATTTGTTCCCCTTTTCAATTAATTTTTCATCATTCGTCCTCAACAACTGTAGTAAATATTATCTTACTCATATACAATATTATAAATTCCTCGATAACCTTCCCTCAATAAAATTCTTAGTTCTCATTTTGTTTTCTTTCCTTAATTTCCACGCCAAAGACAGCCACTGTAACGGGGTCAAAGGCCGCGTCACCCCCACCCCCACCCTCAATAGCACAACACATGGCCGGTCCACTAACGGGGTCGGGATTTTCTGGCCTTGTTCTGATTGCGCCACGAGTCAGTCGTATGTAGCCAAGCAGGTGGCGGGTCAAGTTATGCTTTGGGCGATCTGATGAGACGTGAGTTGCTCTGTTGGCCAATCTCAGTTACATATTTCTAACCCATTCGAAAATTTTCCTGTAATTAGATGAGACTGGAAGTGTTTGACCTTTCATACGCGAGTTCTCTTTCTTACTCAATAACGATAATTCATACAGTCAAGTACAATAATTCTCTGACCGCTTCCACGGATTAAAAAGTGAATATTTCTTGAAGAGCAAGGGCGTTCTTCCCCGACCACACACGAGAAACGAGACCAAGTAGGCATGAGAGATGTTGTCTGACTAACAATATTATTGGCATGAAAAGGAAGTTATATGGGGGACACTCTAAAGCGATACTATAGTTGCTTCAAAAGTGATGATGATGATGATTTTGTTGCTGATTGATGGTGGTGCAGGTTTATGCAAATATATCTCTCGTGTTGATGATGGCGTGATATCTATAAGATGACTTCCTAGAAAAGACACACTACAGTCATCGTACCGGCTGCACACCATCAACATCAACACCATGGACATTGTTGCATACGAAAGGGCCCTATAACTTACTGTTGTGCTGTGTACTTGGTGGCTTCCTCTGAGATGAGTGCTATCCTCGAGATGTTCTTGGCTACCACCTTGGTCTTGTGTGAAGCTGCCATGAACCAAGCAGGAGTTCCGGGCACCTGGCGAGCACCTGTCATATACCAACACAATATTAATTTGTTGAATGGAGTCAAAACGTACGGTACATGTTTCATATTTATGCACATACATACAGTACATCCTCGATTTATACTCAGTACAGGATTCATGCTGGAAGCCATAGTGTGTGTGTGTGTGTGTGTGTGTGTGTGTGTGTGTGTGTGAGATGTAACTTATAACCAGGACTGTACAAGGTGGATATGGGTATAACTGCCAGACATTCAACTTCGAACTTTAATCTGAGGACGTAAATTCAAACAGGGGAGGCTAAATTTCTAAATCTATATCTCGCACTATAATTCAGCTCTGAGTTTCACCATCATATCTCTTGTAGTTCTAACACACACACACACACACATACGCATACACACACACACACACACACACTATAAAACACAACATAACACACAAACACAACATACAACAACTATCTCACACACACAACACAATAAAACACACACAACACAACAAAACACACACAACACAACAAAACACAACTCTCTCTCTCTTTCTCTCTCTCTCTCTCTCTCTCTCACACACACAGCAACTCTCATATCTTTAACTCACCACTGTTGTAGATGGCAGGTTCAATGGAGTCAAATCGTTCATTGATGGCGAGTGTTGCCTGATGTACTAAATTACCCATGTCACGGAAACTGATGTGAGGCATGGTCACTCGGGGTCCTGTTGGGGGTAGAGTATGTATAAGGACGATTAATGAATGGCGGGAAATGTAGGAATGGCGGGAAATGTAGAAATGGCGGGAATGATTAATGGCGGGAAATGTAGGAATGGCGGGAAATGTAGGAATGGCGGGAAATGTAAGAATGACGGGAAATGTAGGAATAATGTTGAGATTTTAAGTTATTTGTGTTCTGTATTTTACCTGGATTTGATTTAGTTGATGTTTATACTTTAGTGTTTGTAGTAAAATAAACAATGGAGGAGTGACTTGAAGGTTTAATTAAATAGTGGATCTGTTTCGTGGAGAATATAGTTTGGTGGAAATTCAGAGACCTTCCAATTCACACACAAAAAAAAAAAAAAAAAAAAAAAAAAAAAAAAAAAAAAAACTATCTCCTTAAGCAAATGATTCCTCCAAACTATTCCAAGCAACAGATCACCATTATTTTTATTCATCTGGTCCTGTTTCCTAGCATATTTTGGAGGAATCAAGGCACTCCAATGTACCAAAAGTATACTCTCCTCTTAACTAATGAACTACCGTAACTCACCTGAAGGAATGGGATCAATGTCCTTCGGGAGGGGGAAGCCCGAAGTGCCGAGGGGTATCTGTTGTATGGACCTCTCCTGACGTTGTAGACTGGTGGGTCCCAACTCCTCCACCACCTCCATCCCCACCACCACCACGCACACACACACACACGCCCATAACGCCGTCACCCCCGATCTGCAAAGGGGGGGGGGGGGAGGGAGAAAATATGTAGGTTAGAATATGAAACAGAAGGACATATATCATAAAATAATTAAAATGTATAAAAATTACGTAACACATTCTCTAGACAAAAACCACAACGAATTAATTTAAGGTCACATTGAAATTTAAGGTCATACTGAAATGATTGTGGGTGGTAATGGTTGGTAAGAGTTTTCCTAGTTTTTTTACGCAAGATAGACATCACAGGGAAAATTTCGAGGTATAGACACACATACAGACAGACAAAGACGCACAGACAAAGATACACATACATTCATACAGGTAAATATGCACAGACAAAGACACATACATACATACAGGCAAATATGCACAGACAAAGACACACATACATAACATACAGGCAATCATACACATACATACATACATACATACAGGCAATCATACACATACATACATACATACATTCACACAGTACATACAACACCCTCCCAGAGACACTGTTCATTGTTCAAATCCTGAGGTTGAACAAGAGGTTAATTATTATGTCTTCTGTACGTGAGGGAGTGTAAAGGTGTGTGTGTGTGTGTGTGTGTGTGTGTGTGTGTGTGTGTGTGTGTGTGTGTGTGTGTGTGTGTGTCATATTTATTCCTTCTCTCATATATCCTCCTTTCTCTCTCATATTTATTCCTTATCTCGTATATCCTCCTTTCTTTCTTTATCTCTCTCTCTCTCTCATATTTATTCCTTCTCTCATATATCCTCCTTTCTCTCTCTCTCTCTCTCTCTCTCTCTCTCTCTCTCTCTCTCTCTCTCTCTCTCTCTCTCTCTCTCTCTCAAGTGACGTAAGAAACCATAACATTTCCCCCTAAAGCTCACCTCTCCCCTATTGCCCCAAAGCCACCCCCTACCTCCCCCCTACCCCCGCAATTCTTTCCTCAAACCGGTAAATTGTGAAATGAGTGAATAGTTGGCCGTAAGACATTCCTTCCTTCCCACAACACGTCCCTTTCCCTCACCTCTCACTTTATACCTCTTTATCTCTATCCACTTTATGTCTATGTCTATTCCATCTCACTTTATACCTCTTTATCTCTATCCATTTTAAGTCTATGTCTATCCCATCTCACTTTATACCTCTATCCATTTTACCTCTATCTCTATCCCATCTCACTTTATACCTCTATCCACTTTACTTCTATCTCAATCCGGATTCGCTACGGACCTAAAACATACAAACATGTACAAGTCGGATACAATTTTTTTTTTTTTACGCGTACTGTCCATCGATACTATTATAAAATATTGTACAATACTCAGGAATAATGAATGAATAAATAAGTGTCTGTCAAGAGGAGTCGAGTTTTCCAGCCACCGTCAAGTACAGTAGTTAAAATAATAATAATAATAATAATAATTCTACCACAATTCACAGTTACCAAAACGTGTGTATTGACTAAATATATATACTTATGAATCTACTCCTGGGACATACATTTTCAGAGTGACTGTAGTATTGGCACGAGGTTTCTCTTCTGTTATTACGGGTGTGTGTTTTTAAGGTTACGTCATGAGGTGTGTGTGTGTGTGTGTGTTTGTTTAGCTATGTCATCAGGGTAGCATCACACACACACACACAGAGAGAGAGAGAGAGGTGGTGTGTGTCAAACATACATAACTTTAAAAAAAATATGATAATTGTGTTTTAAAATAAGGGACGTCCCATTACGAACTTGACTCAATCCTGTAATGATACAAATGGATAAGAACACAAACACACACACACACACACACACACACACACACCTGTTTAGTCCTCCATGTCACCTGTTGCTTCGTATGACATGTGTAGTTTGTTTACATCATTATTGTTTTCCACATTTATTCTACACGTATCAAACTGGTCACATAAAATAAAGGTTTGTTTTGTTTACCTGACGGAGATGTCATAATTTTCAATGTTTTCGTAATTATTCTACACGTATCAAACTCGTCGTATGAAAGAAATGCATAAAATAGTTTTTGGGCTCTGAAAACACACAACTGACATCGATCATAATCAGATAATATTTTCTACTTATGGAGGTAGCATACTTTTGGTTTCTTAGAGCGCCTTAATTCCTCCAAAGTATGCCAGGAAACAGGGCCATGGATTAACAAACAAAAAAATAATGGCGGCTGGTTGTGTGGAATAGTTTGGAGGGAATCCGTTGTTTATGATTTACCACCACCACCACTACTACTGTAAAATATAGACCCCCTTCAGTGATGCAGTTCCCAGATGCTTCGTGGGGAGTGACAGTCCCTTATTAAATCCGTGGGAATCATATTATTAAGATGGACGTTGCATGGAGTGACGAGCCGGAGTGATAAAACAACACCAATACTTTACTATTACAGTTGCCAAAACAACCATAAATCAATGAGTATATGAGTCCAGAAGTGTTACAAAAAGCCGCATTATCACACACACAACCAACACCATTAATAACGGAAGGAAGAAAGGTTACACAAGAATGAATTTATTACGAAATTGGCGAGAAGAATAAAGAGCTTCACCATCACTATAATACCAATGGTCAATATGGTGTACAAATCAGATTCACTTCTATGATAAATGCTCACTTAAACCACAAAGGGAAAAAAAAAAGACGAAATTAAAGAGAGAGAGAGAGAGAGAGAGAGAGAGAGAGAGAGAGAGAGAGAGAGAGAGAGAGAGAGTGAGAACAAACAAACATAAGGGTTACGCGAGAAACAAAACAAGCCAAGAGACCAAAGAGACGGACAAATGTTGACAAATTCCCTCCAACGACAGAGTGACCATCAGACGAGGTCCTAAAACAGTCTCTCCTTACTTATAAGTTTACAACAGAATGGATAGAGTCGGCAGTAATATAAATAAAAAAATACATAAATAAATAAGTTGTTCTAATTTGTCACCACTGTTCTTGGTAATGTTGTTGTGATAGTCTGTGTGTCTGGTAACAATGACAACACTTGGCATATACGGCAATGAGATGACACAATGAGTTGGCGCGTGTGCTGTGGCATCAGCTGATGGATGTAAACAAACCGTGGGAACCCGGGAAGAGAGATCAGTTGACTGTCTCAGTAATTGTCATGGTTTTCCCAGCAATCGTCCCTCGAATGTAAACAAGTGCAATCCACAGACGCTACACCTCGCACCATCAAGTCAACGTCAACACAACTTTAGTAATAATAATAAACTAAATAAAATAAATACATAGAAAACAATTAATGAATATCGATCAACATAGCACTCTAACTAAAGCTCTATTGATCATTAATTTTACTTATAATAGCTACATAAAATTCTTAGTTAAAAAAAAGTTAGCCGAACAAAATACCTTGAGTGACCTTGAATACAGTAAAGGTAATAATGAGTTGGATCATGAAACTACTCAGGGTCGTATGAGACAAATAGCGGACGATGACGACATGATGATGATGATTGGTACACTACACAAGGCTTCCAGACACAACATGGATCCATCGTACTCATCGTCATCCCTCTAGCTTAGCCCTTATTCTTGTGTGTCTTGCATAATAAGGCCCTACAGTCAGTCAGTCCTTCAGTCCGTGTTCTTTTGGTGAATTGTGTCGTCACGTTTCAAGTCGATCCATTTCATGTTTTTTTTTTTTTTTTTTTTTTTTTTTTTTTTTTTTCATGTTGACACGAAAGACTTATTGCTACCTAGGGTTCACATATGCATTTACGTGAACCCTGTTGTTGCCTATAGTTAAAGTCTATTACACACACACAGAGAGAGAGAGAGAGAGAGAGAGAAATAAAACGAGTCTTTTGTGCGAAACATGTGTAACACAAGCGCTAGTTGAGAAATTTCTTTGTACTGTACTGGTATATGGCAAAAAAATATATAAAGTTTAACATTGTGACCACTTATCAAACGAACAAAAAAGTACACAAGGTAAGGTAATATTTTCTGGCCCTGATACCCTTTTCTAATTCAGGCATATTGGAGAAAAGAGACGCAGCCAAATAATTAAAATAAATACATAAATACATAATAATAAAATAATAAAAATAAATAAATAATTATAATAATAATAATAATAATAGTAACAATAATAATAATGATAATAATAATAATAATAAAATAATAATAATAAGTCATAACAGTAATAATAATAATAATAATAATAAAATAATAATAATAAGTCATAACAGTAATAATAATAATAATAATAATAATAATAATAATAAAATAGTTGTTGCAGATAAAAGTGGAATATTATTAAACCTCAGCGGCGGGAATTCCAATAATGGTCCATGCCTCTTTTAAAATGACTTTTTAAAAGGAACTCATTATTATTTTATTTTTCCTGCTTGGTTTTCTCGAGTCATCATTGCCTAAAGCTAAAATAATTACAGGACTAGTTACTCCGTCCGACCTTGTTCCTTGAAGGGTAATTATAAATATTTTTAGACACGCCGTAAGGGACCATTTGACACTCGATTTAAAAATAATAATTAAAAAAAAAAAAACTTGTTCCACCCCATTTCTAAAATTTTTCAAATTTCTCAATTTTTTTTCTTCTCAATAGTGGATTCAAAACTTAATGAGAACTCCACACTGCCTTTAATATTATTTTTTTTTTTTACGTTAACAGTTTAAATTCAAACTTTCAAATGGTAACTGCCCTAACGACTAACGAACCATCAACCCTTCCTTCAAAGACCATCACACGATTACAAATTTTGAGGGAAATGAAGGGCAACAGATTAATTCCCCCAAACTAAGCCATGAAGTAAACAAAGTACGAATAGGGAATCTTGTTTTGTGACCTAATTTGGAGGAATAAGAGAGTAGCCATTCAGCCATCCAGTTCGACCCCTCCACCTCCACCTCCTCCCCCCCCCCCTCCCGCCCCTTAACGACCTCAATAATTAATAAGTGAAACAAGGTCTGGGAATGACGAGGCTTGGGGGGGTGGGGGTGGGGGTGAGGCAAGAGGCTCAAAAGTCGGTCGGTGGGTCAGTTGGTCCCTCCCCCCCTCCCCCCACCCGGTCTTATTCACTCCCTTCCTCCCTCCCCCCCCCATCCCTCACACACACACACACATGTAAGGCAGCCAGAAGAAATAATTATAAAGTGATGAGGTCCATATTGAGGGGAGCTATACCTTAATTGGGTTTGACCTGCCTGCCTGGTATTCCACTACTATACCTACGTGATGTCAGAAGGTCAATGTTGCAGGGGTCATTTGTTAATCTCGGAGGGAGTAAATTGGAGGTTATAGTGAGTCCTTCAAACATTGCCACGAAACACAACCAATATATGAATGAGCTTGTTTCATGGCATAGTCAGGAAATAAGAAAATTGAAAATAAAAGAGTCCTTCAAATATTGGCCACAAAACACCACCAATATATGAATGAGCTTGTTTCGTGGCATAGTCAGGAGGAATCAGAAGCCACCAACTCTCATACACAGTCACATGTAGGGTCCTTAAGGTCCTTTGATATAAGAAAATTGAAGATTAATGAGTCCTTCAAACATTGCCACGAAACACCACCTATATTGAATGAGCTTGTTTCATGGCATAGTCAGGAGGAATCAGAAGCCTCCAATTCTCATACACGATCACAGGGTCCTTACTTAACTCATCTATGACAGGATTGGGTGTGTGTGATCTTTAATTCCAGTCTGAACTTTGATTGTCACGTAATTTAAACGATCTAGGGAACAGTTGTTATTTCCATACAAGGAATTTATATCTAGTAAAAACATGACCTTCAAAATATATTTCTTATATTCCTCGTGTATTGCCTTAGTCAGTTTCTAGTATTTATTATTGTTATTGTTGTAATTATCTATCCTTGGGACTGCCTGGTTATTTATTGGAGAAAGTGTAGGTCTGTCATTAGTTAGTGAACTAGACTAATAAATCCTCATAAATACTCATTCACCAAGTGTTAATATACCATTATTTCTTTTTATATCTGACCTACATTGGAATTCAACATTACTTCCATGCCAGTCTAAATATTTCTATAATATTTCTTATAGTAGTGAATCATACCCAAAAGTCCACTGTTCTTTTTCCATAGTAACTACAATCGTCAGGAATCAGTCTGTAAATATACACTAGATGATCTGACGTGTATGGGATTTCCGAGGTGAGTATAGTCGTCTCAAGTCAGTCAGAGAAATATAAGGTGAGAAAATATAAGATGAGAAAAAAGGAAAATTCGTTTCAAGTCAGGTAGTCAAAGAAGAAAACAAAAAAGATACATATAATCCGTAATTTACGAGCTTATTCCACTCCACCACCACAACCCTCTCATTTCTTGGCTCACATTGCACCTCCACACTCGTCCACTCATGGCCACTCACTCACCCACTCACTCACTCACCCACTCACTGCCTGTAGGTGTGGTAGTGGTAGTGGTGGTGTAATAACCCGGGCTGACTGACTGACTGGCCACTCACTTACACACACACACACACACTCCACATATCCCGTTCTCGTCATGCATAACGCTTGCCTGTGCTTGCTTGCTTGCTTGCATATTGGGTCATTGCCAATCTTTGCTAACTCTATCAATTATTATTTTTACTTGTTATTTTCTTCTATCACAATTCATTTATTCATTCATTCCTTTGCGTTTTATCTTTCTTGTTTCTGTTCCTCCACCCTTTTTTAGAAATTGAGAAAGTGAATGGGGGTGTTGTATTGCATCACCAAAATATACCATTACGAAGTTTCTTAAGGTCCCTGTGATCGTGTCTGAGTGTTGGAGGCTTCTGCTGATTCCTCCTGAGTATACCACGAAACAAAACTCCTTCAACAGAGGTGCATGGTGGTGTTTCGTGGCAATATTAGGAGGACTTTCTTCTAACCTCCAAAATACTGACTCTACATCACGGGGCCCTTAATATTATATCGGGAATGGTCAGTTTCGTAGGAGAGAGGGGGGGGTATGGGGCGGGGTATGGGGGAGAAGGGGGGGGGTATGGGGGAGAAGGGGGGGGGTATGGGGGGTTTGAGGGTGGGGTATGGGGGGTATAATTTTGACGAATGAAGAGTGGCCACCAAGACGGGAATACAATAATGTGGTGGAACTTTTTGATTTATTGGAGGATAGATTTGATGCTGAGAGGTAATCCATTGCAGCGTAACATCTATAGAGGCGGTGGATATTAAACTACAGGTCTTGGTGGTATGATGATGACAATTTAATACACCGTTTCAACACCAGGAACTTCAAGAACACTTTAACATTTTAACTTGACTACCTAGCCTGCAAAATATAATACGCATCAATTATTATAACGCATGACTTGAATGACCTGCATAAAGTAACCTAATATACTTTAAAATGCAAAAAAAAAAAGCACGATTTGAATGACCTAAAAAAAAATAATAAAAATAAAAATGTATGTACTACAATAAGAATGCCTTCAAGTAACTGTCAAAAAAAAAAAAAAATACAACAGATTAAACCCATATAGAAAATCACACATATATATTCAGATAAATATATACTTAATCAAATAAAGAAATGTTAAGGGATTTTCAGTCGCAGGCGTCGCAAACAAACTTTTAGGTCAAACGTCTTTTTTTTTGTTTCATTGTAAATACGGTTGGTTACTGTAAACATGTAAAATACGCTCATATATCTTTGTTTATCTTGTATTTTGGTGCTTGTTATTTTGAAGTTTTATTTTAATAGGATTACAGTCTCATGTATAGAGGCAAAGAAAGTCCCTCTCCATATAGACACGAGTAATTAAGAAAAGAAAAGAAAGGAGAGGAAGAAAATAGGAGAGAGAGAGTACGAAAAGAGACGGAAAAAAAGGGGAAGGAAGGAGAAGAGAAGGAAAGAGAGGACTAAAAAAGAACAGGGAAGGGAAGGAAAAAAAAGATAATGAAAGAAAGGAAGAAGAGAAAAGAGAAGGAAATAGAGGAATAAGAAAGAACAAGGAAGGAAACAAGAGGAGAGAAAAGAGAAGGAAATAGAGGAATAAGAAAAAACAGGGAAGGAAACAAGAGAAGGAAAAAAAAGAGAAGGAAATAGAGGAATAAGAAAGAACAAGGAAGGAAACAAGAGAAGGAAATAGAGGAATAAAAAAGAACAGGAAAGGAAAGAGGAAGAACAGAGTAAAAGTGAAGAATGGTGTTGGGTTGGATTGAGTTGAGTTGAGTTGAGTTGAGGACGTTTGGAACACCTCTGGCACAACCCTGAATTAGAGCAAGGTCGTATTGCGGCCTCTTAGCCTAACCCCAGCATAACCTCAGACATACACCATTCACCATTTCATTAATATTGAGTAAGTTATTATCGGAAAACTTGAGGGCTTTATTTCCACCTCCTCGTGTGTATTATAATGACTTCTACTGTGATTCTCATGGTGAAATTATTACAAACTATACTACACAAATAAACAGACAGACAGACGATCCTCGATAATGGAATATAATTATACACTATTTGTTTTGTGGTCTTTTAAGTTAGTATTCTGTGTATATACGCCTGACAGAATATTTGGTATCTCTATTTATTTTTATTTGCATTACAAGAGTTCATCAGTAATGTATATATATAAACCAATATTGATCCAACACTTTATATTCTCTACAAGTCAAGTACCACATGCTAATATATATATAACTGTACAATATTACACTCGAGGTACAGCACGAAATCTATGTTTACTGTTTACAATTGAGTCGTGTTTATGCAAATGTGAACGTTTCTCCTTCTTTCACTTTTGTCAAGGAAATTCCTCACCAATGTACGGTACACTCATTATTTTCTCTTTCTGTGTGTGTGTGTGTGTGTGTGTGTGTGTGTGTGTGTGTGTGTGTGTGGTGTGTGTATTTGTGTGTGGTGTGGTGTGTGTGTGTGTGTGTAGTTATATATAGCAGTAGAGAGAAACGTGGGTGATTACAGTACCTCAGTAAGTCCCCTAAAGGAGTCATAACCACACACAGTGACATATGACCACATTATCTCCATCACTCTTTTTATATGCCCTCCTATTCTTCTCTACTCTATTCTCACTCACTCACTCACTCTCTCTCTCTCTCTCTCTCTCTCTCTCTCTCTCTCTCTCTCTCTCTCTCTCTCTCTCTCTCTCTCCTCTCTCTCTCTCTCTCTCTCTCTCTCTCTCTCTCTCTCTCTCTCTCTCTACCCCACCCATGCTGAGTCACAAATCAATATTGAAGGTGGAGTAGAGTAAATGTCCAGCTGACCCCAAGCACCAACACACTCTTCTCCAACACTCATCACTTTATATACTCTGATACTTCAACACGTAAACATCCTTCCCTTGTATGGACACCGATAGACGATACTTGGCTATATACTTGGCTAAATACCTAAACATTTGTAAATACACTTTTCTACTTGGGAAAATTCTATTAGATATTATGGATAGATAATAATTATGATATATTAAAAAATCTCAATGACTAAAAAGTACTCTTATTCTTTATTGTATTTGTCATCTATTTTTTTTTTTATCATTTATGATTTTTTTTTATACTGGCTAGATAAATTATAAACGCACATTAGTTTATTGGCAAAATATTGTTGTTTACATGATAGATATTTAGGCATGTAGTAACTGTGATTGTTGTCGTCATTGACTTTTGAGGACCTGGGAAATTAAACATAATTTTTTTCTTAGCATATTTTCGAAACTCTCACCTCTTGCCACCACAACCATCATTAATTTTTACTACCACTGTCATTACGGAAAACATTACCACCCTTATTACTACTACTACTACCACCACCATCACCACTAAAATCAACAGTACCATACCACCATCACCACCATTATCACTATTACTCACCACCACAACCACCACCATCACCAGTACTAAATCATCACCACCACCATCACCACCATCATCATTATTTATTACTGTCACTATTGCCACCATTCCCACCAATACATTATATACGTCAAGTACATCTACAGTAAATATATTAACACACACACACTGAGGTCTCTCTTCACCACAAGCTAGGTACGGTAGGCTACTCTAAGCTAAATTAGTCTTACGAAAGTGTACTGTTCTGTAGCCTTGACTATCTATTTTTCCATTCATGTCAGATATGGGACAAGTACCTTAATATGAGCAGTAGAGGATCTTCTGTTTTGTGGTTTAGTTTGGAGGAATCAATCAATCTCCCTCTTCTCTATTCACCCACATAATAATTCCAGATATCAAATTAGAAAAGGCATATACGAGGGGATCTGTTTTGTTGTATAGAAGGAAATTGTCTTGTGGGGGAATTGGAGGGTTACTGTATTGGAGGGTTACTGTATTGAAGGGTTACTATATTGAAGGGTTACTATATTGAAGGGTTACTATATATATTACTTTCCAGTTACACCAAGAATGAATTTCGGTCTTTTAAGTCAATGGGAATGGAACCTTGAAACAGGGGGGTGACGAACCTAAGAATGTTTGATATTAATACCTGTTAATAATAATAATAATAACATACATAACAATATAGTGAAATGAAAGGGTGGTGAGTTTATTTTGTCTATACCCATTTTTACCGGGACCATTCCTATATATACTTTGGGTGATAGAACAAGTGCAGCTCTTTTATCGCCATCACAATACAAGTTATACAAAATGAGGAAAAAAAACAACCCCTCCAAGACAGCGAGTAAGTAAGTACACCTGAACTGGTCACAACAACACTGATAACCCCAAGACCCACCAATGAAAAGTAAGCGACCTTCAAGAGACGAGAAAAGACAGGATAACAAAGCAGGGATGTGAAGGAATGTGTGTGTCTATAGGGAGGGGGTCACACACACACACAGAGAGAGAGAGAGAGGGGGGTGGGGTGGGGAGAGAGTGTGTGTGAAGGATGAGGGTGGATGGAATTGACTGGTAAAGATTATGGAGTGGGAGAGAAGGGTGGATGTATTGTGAATGTGAGAAGAGTGGATGTGAAGTGGATGTTAAGAGAGTGGATGTTAGGGTGGAGTTGGAGGTGGATGGGCAGAGTCTATCCACACCCTAAAGCTACCTGCCCTGACCTACATTTTCCACATCACCGCCTCTCTCTCTTTCTCTCTCTCACACAAATTCCTTCCACCGTTAAGGAACTAGTGTCTACAACTGTACAAGATTGAATGTTAAATCTATTCCGTATTTTAAGATTGGATAAAAGGGTACAGTCACAGTCAAAAGTCTTGCACTGAATAAATAAAATTGAGTCGTGAGTCAATCCAGTATAAAAAAATAATAATAAAAGTAAAACAATACATAAAGATTACATGGATAAAAATATACAAGTTCATTAAAGTCTCCCAATCCAGTATACAAAAAAAAAAAAAAAAAAAAAAAAAAAAAAACATACTACCTAAAGATTACATGGATAAATATAATTATACGACGTCATTAAAGTCTCCCAATCCAGTATAAATCATAATAATACCGAATGGATTGCTACTTACATGTCAGTCGAAGTCTCCCAGTACAGTTTTATAAATATTAAATTTAGTGGATATGTATATTTTCATAGAGGCAAAGAAAAACCCTCTCCATACAGACACGAGTAAATAAGAAAAGAGAAGAATGAAAGAGGAAGAAAATAGAAGGAAAGAAAGTACGAAAAGAGAAGGAAAGAAAAGTGAATCGTTCCCAACTACAGTATGTCACGAATCAGATCCCAGCCCCCCCATCCCCCCATCCATGAGGTCTCGTCTGTTTCGTGGCACAGTAGTTTGTTGGAATCAGAAGCACCTCCAGATTTACCAACGCTGTACTTTATACCCCATTGAAAAGAATACGGATTGCCCTCATTTCTACTCCATCATTTTATCAGTGGACATTTTACTGAAAACATTATTAATTTTATGTTAATATCATTTATGAAAGACTTTAACTCGGTTCGCTCTCAAATTATACTTTATCACGGCAACAATCCAATCACCACCCGTGTATATGTATGTATGTGTGTGTGTGTGTGTGTGTGTGTGTGTGTGTGTGTGTGTGTGTGTGTGTGTGTGTGTGTGTGTGTGTAGAAATGGCCCTAATATATTTTTTGTAGGCCTACCATTTTACACTAGTTTCATCACCATTACCATCATCATCAATAATATTATTACTGGACGAGATGAGGTGCTTGTGAAAGTGTTGTTGGAGACCCATGCAGTGGAGTTAAGGTTGTTGTTGTTGTTGTTGATGTTAAGGAGATACAGTAGTACAGTACAGTGTTTGTAGGTCTGGAGCAAATTATTCCTCCAAACTATACCGAGCAACAGGCCAGCCACCATTTATTTTGTTCATCTGGTCCTGTTATATATTTTTGTTCATCTGGTCCTGTTTCCTGATATATTTTTGAGGAATCAATATTTGAAGGACTCGTATACCAGTACTTCCAATTTTCTGACTACACCACAGGGTTCCTTAATCTACTCATCTCTGTGGGTGGGTGTGGGTACAATGAACGCTGCTGGAGTGGAGTGGACTTAGTGTGACCTTAACCTAGGCTGGGTGTGCCGTCGTAAATGACCATCACTGTAAACACATTCACTCACTCACTTGGGGGATTTGGGGAGACATTCTTGGTAGTTTCTCATGGACTTGGGCCGAGTTTTCTTTATTCTATTATTATTATTTGAGACTTTAGAGGGGGAGGGGGACCAGTAATCACTAGCCCCCCCATATCTCCACTTCCCATTAAATATATGAAAAATGAAGACTCCCTAAATAATTTGAAAAGTATAATAAATTGCACAAATCAACCAATATATAATGCAAAGCTAAATTCAAATCCCTCGATAGGCTACACAGGAGGTAAGAAATTTAATACAAAAATTACAAACAACTAGAAGAAGAAAAAGAAATTACGAAGAAAGAGAATAAGGAGTGTGACCATCTTTGTTGCAGCATTGCACAACACCCCCCCCCTCCCCTCCCTCCCCTCCACCGCTGATCAAGACGGCACCCAAATGCTCAAGTTAACCTGGTCAATTGCACAACAGATGGATGGCCAGCCGCTTGTTGGGTCGTGCTGATGGTGGTGATGATGATGATGATGGTGGTGGTGGTGGCAGTAATGGTAGTGGTATAGTGTTAGTGGTGATATTAGTAGTGATGATGGTAGTGGTGGTGGTGGTGATATGATTGTTGCCAAGTGTATACATTATATCAGTGCATGGGATGCCGAATATATACTGTATAGATATATATTTTTAATCCTGTATATAAACAAAACACTGAGTGAGAATAAAGGAAACGGTACTTTTAAGGAGAGGTGATAAAACTGTACCCAAATCTCCACCATTAGTCCCCTGCAGTGTAGAGTATAATGTGGTGTTGGTAAGTCTGGAGCAACTGATTCATGCAAACTATTCCAAGCAACAGACACACATTATTTAAGTTAATCTGGTCCTGTTTTCTGGCATATATTTGGATGACTCAAGGCGCTCCAGTGTACAGTTGGAGACAGAAATTTTTACACAGGCTATATTATGGAAAGAGATGTTATACTATTATGGAAGTACTGCAGTGAATGGTCTACCAAATGACTCGGTGATTGCACAACAACAACAAACCTAATATTAATGTTGTAGTATTGTAGTTATAAGTAGGATAGTGTTACATAGCCTACATTATCTATATATTAATAAACCCTTGAAAAAATAAGAGCATGTATCCCCTAAAGTTTTAAACCCTCCTCCCATACCTGACCACCACACAACACACAAGCCATCACAGTGAATAAGGGAGAAGGAAAGCAAGTCTCATTCACTCACTCTCTCTCTCTCTCTCTCTCTCTCTCTCTCTCTCTCTCTCTCTCTCTCTCTCTCTCTCTCTCTCTCTCTCTCTCTCTAGTTCGTGCAGGAATGATACGATGTGAAGTGGAGAGCATTCGTGACTTGAGTTTCTTTTTTCTTTTCTTTTCTTCCTCTTTTTTTCTGACTTCATGTTGGCTCACGGAAAACTGCTCCATGAAACCAGACAGACACGCCCATCACCAGACAGAAAGTTTTCCCAGTAATGAATTAATAATGCTGCCCTTCAAGGTGCTGCTGATACTTTTACTATGTATGACAATGGGAGTATGTAATTGTGCTCAGAATATAATTTTTTTTTATGGGAATGATGATGATGAAAAAGACGATGATGATGATAATGATGATAATAATAATAATAATAATAATAATCATAATAATAATAATAATAATAATAATAATAAAAATAATAATAGTAATAAAAATAATAATAAAAATAATAAAAATAATAATCATCATCACCACCACCATGAAGAATGTTATAGGTATGTAGAGTAATGTAACTTAGAGGCTTTAAAAACTATTCAGCACCCCATACTCCAATAATTCTTTTCACAACGATCATGTTAGATACGGTACTGGTATGAATACGTGTTTTTTTTTTTGGTTCACAATGCCTCGTGTATCGTACTGTATGGGTGTCGAGATATGTTTTATGGTCTGTATGTATTAGCATGTACTGAATGATCATTGATGTTTAGACGAGAGAATGTGTTGTAAACCAAACCAATGTGTGTGTGTGTGTGTGTGTGTATGTGTGTGTATGTGTGTGTGTGTGTGTGTGTGTGTGTGTGTGTGTGTGGGTGTGTGTGTGTGTGTGTGTATGAATGTGTGTAGGTGGGTGTGGTACGAGGCCAAGGTGGGTAGGAGTGTGTAGCAACTAGGGCACTGTACACACACACGCACACACACCCAGGCATTGTACACACACACGCACACCCAGGCACACACACACACACACACACAGAGGGAACCCACCATGTAAATAATTATCGTGTGACAAGTCTGACCACAGTGAAGATGTCAACGTCACCTCTATCTCTATCTCTTTCTCTTTCTCTCTCTCTCTCTCTCTCTCTCTCTCTCTCTCTCTATCTATCTCCATATATAAAACTATCTACATTATACATTATACAAACATAACAACACAAATATACACCACAGAACTAACCAAAACAAACGTATACTAACAACACAAAACACACCACAAAACTAACCACCACAACATAAAACACCAACACACACCACAAAACTATAACCAACACAACACAACACGACACTAACAACACACCAAGAATATATACCATGGACAAAACTAATAAACACATGACAAAACATTAATAAAATAATATACCACAAAATGTAAGTTAACTAACACAACACAACATACCTACCTACCTTCTAACTGTACACACACACACACACACCAATCTTTGAAGCGGTCATTCGTTCAACTCTTCCCTAAACAATGATGCCCTTGCCTTGTCACTCCTCTTGGTATTCCTCTCGCCCTCCTTGTTAACATTATGGGGTCGGATGGATGGGTAGATGGGAGATGGTCGTGTAGAGGGTAGGAGGGAGGGGTGGGATGGTGGGTAGGAAAGGGTAGGGAGGGGTGGGATGATGGTTAGGAAGGGTAGGAAAGGATGGGACGGTGGGCAAGGCAGAAGGAAGGAAGCAAGCAAGGTTAATTGTATGAGGAAGAGGAAGAAGGGTGAAGTGAGTATGGGGAAAGGATGGGAACATAGGAGGATGGGGGGAATGTGGAATGGAAGGAAGAGATGGGAAAGGGACAGAGATAAATGAAGAGAGGAAGGAAGTGAGGGGAAGGTGGTAAAGGAAGGAGGGAGATAGAGATGAAAGAGGAAGGGAGAGAGATTTTTTGAAAGAGCTACAGTATAAGGTGAAGGAAGGAAGAGATAAAATAAATGGGAGGAATGAATGAATGAATGAATAGGATGCAGGGAGGATGAGAAGGAAGGAAGGAAGGTCGGAAGTAGGGAAGGAGTTAAAAGAATAAATGGAAAGGAAGAGAGGGATGGAGAGAATAGACGTGAGGAACAGAGTGAGGGAGGGATGGAGAGAATAAGAATAGTTGTGAGGGATGGATGGAGAGAATAGTTGTGAGGGAGGGATGGAGAGAATAGTTGAGGGAAGGAGTAAGGGAGGGAGGGATGGAGAGAATAGTAACTGTTGTGAGGGAGGGAGGGAGGGAGGGAGTGAGGGTGTGGTCAAGTGAAAGGGAAGCAGTTCACTCCTCCCTCACATGATACAACTTCTCTACCCCTCCCCTCCCCACCACTAACCTACTTACCCACCTCCCCACCTACCTACACACCTCTCGCTTACACACCTACTCTACCTACCTACCTACTCCTCCCTCTCTCTCTCTCTCCAATTCCATTTATCAATCTACCTTCTGTTTCTTACTACTTGAGACGAACTGCTTGGAGGACAACTAATTCCTCCAAACTATACTACAAAACACACAGCAGGAATAGTTTGGAGGAATCAGCTGAAGCCCTCCATTTTACCTACAATAAAACATTTTCTTAACCCTGTGTGATTGTTTATATTGTACACATGCAGTCAACTATACGGACACACGGTACATACTCATTCGACACACATAACATTCGGCAACCTTCACGTAATGGCAGACTGACTGACTGACTGACTGACTGCTGGGATGGATGGATGGATTGATGGGCGGATTCATGAGAACGCAGGCAGTCAATTTCGCGCGCCAATTCTCCCCCAAACTCTAATAAGTGGCCGAGACGAGATGGTACAGTACAGTCACGGTTAAAGGACCCTGTGATCGTGTATGGAAACTGGAGGCTTCTGATTCACCCTTACTATGCCACGAAACACACTCCTTGTATATAGTCAAGTGTTTCGTGGCAATATTTGAAGGACTTATTTTTAACCTCCAATTATCTTACTATATACGTCACTAGGTATCTTATAATTATAGTCCTGCAACACCTTTGGATGAAACGGCCTCGAAAATTGGCGCCAAACTATAGCTGGTGATGACTGTAACAAATTATTGGTTCACAAGGTTTACTCCCACGGTTCGTTTTCATTCACCCGATGCAGGACTTTTGACCGTGACAGTACAGCAGAGCAATTAAGGCCATCTGGAGCAGTGGACCGAGATGAGTCGTGCCGAACGCTCAAAAAAAAAAAAAAAAAAAAAAAAAAAAAAAAAAAAAAAAAAACATATACTGTATAATCTATGCTTGTCAAAAATGGCAATACTTTAAACTTTTGATGTATAGGTTTGAGTATCATCCATCCATCCATCAGTCAGTCGTTGTGTGACAGGAGAGTGACACGGTAAAAAAAATAATAATAATAAAGTAAAAAAAAGAAAAAAAGTCACGTGGGAAGGAAATAAGAGAGCAATTTGAGGTAAAGGTATAGAGTGAACAGGAAGCCAACAGTCCGTTATAATCAGCTGTGGGAACACGGAAACAACTAGACTGTATTATTATTATTATTATATGGGGGGGGGGGGAAGGGACGTGGTAATAATGATCTACAAATAAACACTATTATTATTATTATTATTTATCATCTTTATCATGATTATTATTATTATTATTATTATTTTCATTATTATTATTATTATTATCATTATTGTTAATATTATTTTTATCATCTTTATCATCATCTATTATTATTTTCTTCATCAGCATCATTATAATTACCATTATCATTATTATTTATTAAACGGTATTCAAGCTTCATATTTCTTGTCAATTGTTGTTTTGTTTTAGTTTGCAGTAATGAGTTGGTGACTAGAGCAAGGTGGTGAGTGAGTAAGTGTGTGAGTGTGGAAGATGGGTGGGTGGATGATTGATTGATGGATGGATATTAGGCGCCGCAACATCGAGGTCCTATAGCGCCAGAAAAAGGTGATAGAGAGGGGTTGGTGGATGAGATGGTGTGTAAAGTAAGGTGGATGGATGGATGGATGGACTGATGTGGATGAGTGGGTGGGTGTGTGAGTAAGGAAGGATGGCACTAAAACAAATATTAACATCCTCTAGACCTTTGTGTTCAACTCTGACACCTCTTCGTTGTTGTTGTTTTTTTTTGTTTTTTTGCACCAACTGAATAAAGACTCGACCTTTTTTTACCAATGCCCTGTGTACGAATTTCTAGGACCGACTGTACATAATGGTGCAAATTAAGGACCCTGTGATCGTGTATGGAAATTGGAGGCTTCTGATTTCTCCTGACTATGCCACGATACAATTAAACTCCTTCCAAATAGGTGTGTGTGTGTGTGTATGTGTGTGTGTGTGTGTGTGTGTGTCGTGGCAATATTTGAAGGACTCAGTTATCTCCAATTTTATGACTACATCACAGGGTCCCTTAAGTGAACGTGTGTGTGTGTTTGTGTGTGTGTAGCAAGAGACAAATGGTGGTAGGGAGGGTGATGTGACTGGTGGAGGACACACACACACCATGGACAAACTGAGAGACGGACAACAACGACATAACCGTGAGAAGTATTACACTGCACTTCTACTTCCGCTAACTCCTGCTTACTTCGACAGTCTTGAATTTATTGAGCTACGACAACAACAACAACAACTACAACAATAAAAATAAAAAGAAAAATAATGATAAAAATAAAAATAATAAAAATAATAATAATAATAATAAAAAAAAAAAATACTAATACTAATAATAATAATAATATCTCCATGCACACTTACGATTCAATCCCTTTCCCTCCCAAACCTGAGTGACGAGGACAACGACACCAAAACAAACAAACCAACCAAAGTGGCCGGGCATCCATAATAACTCGTGTCTACCAGCAAACCACAGACCAACTTTTTGTCCCCCCAAAACAAGACTTGAGTCAGGTAGGTAAGTGAACGTAAAAGGCGTAATGTACCCAACCTAACCTAACATTAAAACACATCCGGCTCCAACCAGTTCCGTCATAGCCAAATTCAACATAATCACCATCATCATCATCATCATCATCATCAACATAATCACCATCATCATCATTATTATTATCATTATGTCATTCGTCCCCATACTTATATAGTCCTACTTCAGAGACCCTGTGATGTAGTTAGAAAATTGGAGGTAAATGAGTCCTTCAAATATTGCCACGAAACGCACACACACACATACACACACACCTATATGGAAGGAGCTTGTTTCGTGGCATACTTTGGAGGAATCGGTAGCCACCAGTTCTCATACACGATCACAGGGTCCATATTTATGAGTGTATTACCGTGTTGATAAATCTGGAGCAACCGATTTCTCCAAACAATTCTAAGCAACAGACCACCATTATTTTTGCTCACCTGGTCCTGTTCTCTGGTATACTTTGGAGGAATAAAGGTGCTTCTATGTACCAAAGTTGCATTACCTATCACCTTAAGTTTACAGGAGACTTCAATAACAATACTAACACCATCTTCATCTTACACAACATCGGCTCAAAGATTCGGACATTAACCTTCAATATATTTTAGTTTCTTTATATATATTTGTTTTATTACATGGATAAACTAACAACAAAACGAGCAATGAAAAATAAACAAATATAACAACACACTGCCACCTATATTTTAACTTTTCGAGAGTGACGCGAAAATATTATTAATAATAATAATATTGTAATATAATCATAATACAAACTGAAGCCACCCCCTAAAAAAAGTATTGGCTCTTGAGAGGAGAAAGAATGAAAGCTCGATCAATACAAAAGAATAAAATGGGTACATAGAAGGAAAAAAAGCGAAAACAGGATTGGCCCTTGAGAGAGTGAGTGAGTGAAGGAAGGAAAAGCCCCGAGGATGAGAAAACTTGATTGAAAGCGTCGACTCAGCTGTGTTGATACCACGACTCTCAAAGACTTTCTCCTCCTGATATAATATTATTTAGTACCGTATACACTGTGTTTAATGGCACATGTGGTGTGGACAAATCAGTCAGGCTTCATATATAAATACTTTGCTCACTCAATCACAGGTCCCTTAATTAAACAAAAGTCTTGAATTTGAGTGAGGTCTGTGTAAACATGGAATTATTATTATGTCGAAGTAGCTGGATCATTTATTCCCCCCCCCCTTTTTTAGAGGAGGGGGACGGGAGGGGGGCGGGAGGGGGACGGAAGGGGGGCGGAGGGGTGTTCCTTATTACCTCTGCTAAGGTTGTTGTTGTTGTTATGTTTTTGGTTTGGGATGAACTATGGGTTGGCTTTAACCGTAGATTTTCACGACCATCATTATCATTATTTTGTCTGTCTGTCTGTCTATACTCTAGCCCCCCCACCCATCCCTCCCCCCCCCTGCCTAGCAACCCTGTATAGAGACAATGGCCTTCACTATACTGTAATGTCACTATCCTTCCCTTCCTTCCTTCTGGCTAGTTTTTTTTCCTCATTTTCTCGCTTTTATCCCTCCATCCCTTCCTTCATTCACTTTTTAATCCTTCCTCACACCCTTTTCTCCTCTCCCTTCTCATCATCCTTCCTTTCCTCCTCTCCCTTCTCATCCTCCTTCCTTCCTTTCCTTCTCTCCTTTCTCCCTCTCTTCCCTCAGTCTCTCCCTTCCTTCCCTCCCTCACTCTCTTCATCTTTACCTCAGTAATTACCACCTGTGTCTAACCTGCCTCTTTGGGGTCTGATCACCGGCCTTCAGTCACGATGATGGGGGGGTGGGGGGGTGGAGGGGTTGGGGGTGTAGAGGAACCAACTTGTCTGTCTGTCTGTTTTTGTTTCTCTATTGTCTGTCTGCGTCTGTGATGTGTGTGCGTTTCTTTTTCATTCTCTCTCTCACACACACAAAAAAAGCCAGTCTCAGTCTCTCTCTCTCTCTCTCTCTCTCTCTCTCTCTCGTATATACAAATGAGAAGCTCCGTTGCCAAGGTGAGTTATGTTCGTCAGTAAATCAGACTCACAGCGACAACCTCACGAACACAGTGATGGACGGAGACGAGCACGTAACAGGTGGGGGATGGGGGAGAATGTGTGTGGGGGGGGGAAGTGGGGGGATATGAAGGAGGCAGAGTAGTAGTGTGGGGAAAAAGGAGGAAGAGGATGAGAAGGAGGAGGAGGAGAAGGAGTGCATTTCCCCCAGTGGCAGGAAAAAGCAAAACAAGAAAATAGAAACAAAAATGTTCCAAGCAAATTGATGAATGGTTGGACGGTGGGTGGGTGAGTGGGTCGGTAGGTGGGTGTGAGTGGGTCAATAAGTGGGCTGGTTGGTTGGTTGGGTGAGTGTGTGGGTGTGTGTAGGTGGGTTGGTTGGTTGGTGGGTGAGTGGGTGTGTATGAAGGTTGTTTGGTTGATGTGTCAGTGTGGGTGTGTGAGTGGGTTGGTAGTTGGATAGGTGAGTGAGTGAGTGAGTGAGTGAGTGAGTGAGTGAGTGAGTGAGTAAGTGAGTGAGTGTGAGTGTGTGTGTGTGTGTGTGTGTGTGTGTGTGTGTGTGTGTGTGTGTGTGTGTGTGTGTGTGAGTGTGTGTGTGTGTTTGAGATCGTGCAAAGCCTTCAATGAAAAAAAAAAGTCTTTGTGGTTGCCTGCCTTAAGGGGAGTAAACTAATTCACTTTATGTTACATTGGAGTGCCATGATTCCTCCAAAGTATGCCAGGAAACAAGACCACATGAAAAAAAAAAAAAAAAAAAAATGGTGTTCTGTTGCTTGGAATAGTTTGGAGGAATCAGTTGTGTAGTCAATCCATGTGGGAAAATGTAACTGTTTGAAACCAACTTTATAAAGGTTAACAACAACAACAACAACAACAACGATAAATTGAAAAACAAAACAAAAATAAACATACAAACATATCAATCATTATCAATAACGAGGGTATACAATATTTTTCTATAATACATCAATAATTTACCAGTGTGTTCCCATATTTAGTGTAAGTAGGTCACAGAAAGATAAATAGATATACAATAATAAATAAATAAATACAATAAATACAATAATAAATAAATAAATAAATAAATACAATACAATAAATAAATAAATAAACAGTGTTACACGTGGCGACACACTATGACTTGCAAACTATTCTTTTTCTACTTTAAACACTTTAACTTTTCAATCATTTATTGTTTTTTCTTATTTTATTTATATATTTATTTACATGTTTTTTTTTTAGGGAAGACCATCTGAGGCCTAAGAGTTTAATATTCTTAATTTTCCATCCCAAAACAACAGCTTGACTTACATAATATACTTAAACTAACGCTAGACTATTCAACACCACAAACAAAACACCCCCATGGTTAGAGGATTAAGGTAAACAAAACAAAATATACTTAGATATTTCTTGTGTTGTAGTATTGTTTGCAGGGTTACTACGACTCCAATAATATTTGTCTACAATAAAATGATGACCTACTATTAGTTTCATCTGTATTCTGTTTGATTGTCACTACATGCACTTTCCCTCGTAGTCTAACCTCTTCTCAGTTACCAGATACAATTACTTCCAGCTCTGACACTATATCTCCTATCACCATTCTTCTTCCACGAGTTTGTAATCCCACCTTTCTATCCCCCCCCCCCCTCTCTCTCTCTCTCTCTCTCTCTCTCTCTCTCTGGCGGTGTATGTTGCATGCCGTTAGTGTGTGTGTGTGTTCCATCAGTAAATATAGAGATAAATCAGTTACCATCACACATTCTCTGTAAAACTATCTTCCCATTTCCACGTCATTCAATCACTCGACAACACACGATTTATTTCCACACCTCTATGTTCCTAATTTCTTTTCCTTACAATCAATCAGTGAATCAATCAATTCCTCAGACAACACCATACTTGTTTACCTCATCATCACTATCTCTCTCTCCTTCCTTGTTTACCTCATCATCACTATCTCTCTCTCCTTCCTTGTTTACCTCATCATCACTATCTCCTTCTCCTTCCTTGTTTACCTCATCATCACTATCTCTCTCTCCTTCCTTGTTTACCTCATCATCACTATCTCCTTCTCCTTCCTTGTTTACCTCATCATCACTATCTCTCTCTCCTTCCTTATATGTCTTCTCTACGAAACGACTATCCTTCTCAATTTACTCGGGACAAAAAAATACACAAAGTTTGGGGAAGGTGGCCACATGACGTAATCATTCCCCCTTCCCTTCCCTCCCCTCACTTCTATAACTAACCATTCATCTCCCTCTCTCTCTCCCCTCTCCATACTCCTTCATTTCCTCTCCTCCCACTTCCCTCCTCTCACACTTCCTTCCCCACTTCTTTACCCCTTCTCTTCTTTCATCTCCTTTATCACCATTTCCCCTACATTCTTCCACCACCTTCCCCCAACTCTCCTCCCCCTCTCCCTTCCCCTTCCAGACAGACAGACAGACAGACAGAAACGACGCAAGCACAAGACAGCAAGCACACCGTCTGACTTCACAAGTTCAAAAACACCGGGTTACAAGGACACATACATACATACATACATACATACACCATCATCACTCCTCTAACTACATCCTCTTCATTTTTTTCTTAGTTTAATTGCATCTTTTAATGTTAGTCAGGTTATGGTGACGTAAAAAAGATAAAAAAAATGCTAAGTACAAGTTAGGTCATATACAAGGTAAATATTAGGGAAGCCAATTTTATATACAGTGTAGAAGTAAGTATTAGTGAGTTATAAGGCAGAATATGTTATGAAGAAATAAAGTTGTATATAATAAGGTAAGTATAAGGGAGGTAAATTTCAGATGCTATGCAGAAGTAAGGCATTGTAAGGTATTAGGAAGAAGATACTAAGTACATGTAAGGTTGTATAAGGTAGGTGGATATAGCTAGGGAGGTATAAGGGATAGGTGGGTAGGTAGGGAGGTATAAGGGATAGGTGGGTAGGTAGGAAGGTATAAGGCAGACAGGCGTACTGTAGGGTAAAGGTAAGGTAAGGTAAGGTAAGGTAAGAGAAGACGGTGGCATCACTCTGCAACCTTGACGCCTCCCTCACCCTTTCACTCCCCCGCTGCTCAGGGTGGTAGTGGTGGGGGTGGTAGTGGGGGGGGGGTAGTGGTAGTAGTAGTAGTGGTGGTGGTGATGTTATGATAGTAGAGGGATGGTGGTGGGAGTAGTGATGTGGTGGTGATGTTATGATAGTAGAAGGGTGGTAGTGGTGGAGGTGGGAGTAGTAGTGTTGGTAGGAGTGGTGTTGTGGTGGTAGAGATGGTGGTAGTAGTGGTGGTAATGTTATGATAGTAGAGTGGTGGTGGGAGTAATGGTAGTGTGGTAGTGGAGGTGGTGAGGTGATGGTGATAATGGTATAATAACCATATTATGAGAGTAAGGTTGGTAGTGCTATGGTGGTAATGGTAGGTCAGGGAAATGAATGGTGTATAGCCTATATAGTCCTGTTGTTGGTGGTAATGGTGGTGGTAGTCTAGGCAGGTTAGGCAATGGTGTTTGGTGCTACGACGTGTACATAATACTTTTACTCTTTTCTACCATTCATCATCATTTTTTCTCACACTCATTACTATATTTTCCTTCCTTCCTTCCTTCCTTCTCACCCTCGTTACTATATTTTCCTTCCTTCCTTCCTTTTCATCCTCGTTACTATATAATCATTCCTTCCTTCCTCATTTCTCTTTCCTTTCATCTCATTTCTCACACTTTTTCTTTTCCTTTTCTCTTTTCACTCCTATTCTTTTCCTAGATCTTCCTTCTGACCCTCACCACTTTTCCCACTTCTTTTCTCCACCATTTATCTTTTCCTTCCTCCACTCTTCTTCTATCATTCAAACTTTACTCCTCACTTCCCCTCTTAATTCATACTTTTCCTATTTATTTTTCCTAAACCTTTCTATACATTCTTTTAAAAATTCCTAACTTACTCATCTTTCCCAATACGAATCAATGTTATATCAATATTTCACTCTAAAACATTTATTCCCTCTTTCAATCCTCCATCTCTGGCCTTTAACTCCCTACATTCCTTACAACCATTCCTTTAACTATACTCTCATGCATCCTCCCCCATTCTCTTTAAGTCTCCCCCCCCCCCCCCTCACTATACTACCTCTGTTTACATCTATTTCTTTCATTCTATTTTACAACCATTCCTTTAACTATACTCTCATGCATCCTCCCCCATTCTCTTTAAGTCTCCACCCCCTCACCACCACTACCTCTGTTTACATCTATTTCTTTCATTCTATTTTTCTCTTTGTTGCTGCCCTCTTCACTTTCCCCCTCAGCCACCTCTCCTCCCCCACCACAATTTTTCCCCTTGATTCTTCGTTTTTATGTCTGTTTGTTTAGTTTGTTCCCTGCGAATCGACCCTCTTCACTTTCTCCCCAACACACACACACACACACACACACAGACTTTCTCTCTCCCCACCAAGGCAGTGGGGAGAGTGACTGGATAACCCATACACAGAGGTCGGTAACAAAAGGCATTAAACCCACTCTTACTCTTTCTTTTCTCCACTTACTCACTCACTCACTCCCTTGCTCTCTCTCTCTCTCCCTCCCTCCCCATTTCTTCTCTCCTTCCCTCCCTCACTCATCCTTTCTCCTCTCCCTCTTTATACACTCCCTCTCTCCTTTCAACCTTCCTATTTCCCTCTTTATACATCTATGCTCCTAAATATCTTCCCTCCGTCTCTCCCTATTACTTCATTACGTCTTCTTAACCCATCCCATCACCTATACCTTACCATTCTCTCCTCCTCCTCCTTTCCAGACGTATTCTCTCCCTCCTTTCCTGCACACCTGACCACACAGTATCTGTCTTCACCTTTCCCCTTGCCCTACCACAGTCTCCATGCAACTCCTTCCTTCCCTTTCTCTCTTCCCTTCCATTACACACAACATACCTTCTGCTTCCTCTCCCTACATTCACCATCTCTTCCCTTCCCTTCCCTTTCTCTTCCCTTCCATTAAACACAACATACCTTCCTTTCCATATATACATTCACCATCTTTTCCCTTCCCTTTCCCTTCCCTTCCATTACTACTCTACAGCCATCTTCCTCTTTAACACACATACTGGTACCTCCCTTCTCCCTGTCCCGTCCCTTCATCCACGCATCTACATTTATACAACATTTCTCTTCTTCTCATTCTATACATTCTTCCTTAATTTTCGACACCTGTCATATTAATTAAACTAAACATCTTCCTTCCCATTCCTACCCCATACTTTATTATTTTATCCTTCCCTTTCCATTTCCTTCTCCCAACTATACCTCCGTCTTAAGATAAACATTCCATCCCTTCCCTTCTTCTCATCCCATTCCGTCTCATTCCAGAACACACATCTCCCCTTCCCATTGCAGAACACACTTCTCCCCTTCCCTTCCCTTTCCCTTGTTCCCATCCCAACCAGTCCATTCATTACCTCACACTCAGCCAGCCAAACCATGCAATCAACCACACCATAATTTTTCGCTAATGAACTTGTCTACAATTTTTTTTTTCATACGGTTACCCCCAACATGGATAGAGACGAATATTAAATCGTAGATTTATTCATTCATGCAATTAGTAATATATATATAAATAAAAAGAAAGAGTGTGTGACTGAGAGTGGGGGGGGGGGGGGCACCACTTTACCACAGGGGTCGTATGGGGGGCACAGAACCCTCCAGGCATCAATAAAACAGTTGGTGTCCTTGGTGGTGTTGTGTGGTTTGGTTTGGCCTTTAATGACTCTTATAAGGTTTGGTAAGTGTACAGTAATGATCCTTCAACCTTACAAACTCAAGTAACAGTAATATTATTCATCATAAGTAACAAAACAAATAACAATCCAATCCACCAACATCATATAAATTACTGAAGTACCGGTAGTCTCTTTCCTATCACAGTTTGGAGAAATCAGTAACCCTTATTTTAATTCGCATGTAAGTTTATATTCTTTTACATGTCTATATCAAATTACACATAGGCTACCTTCAGTTTTAACCGTGCATCTTCTTCTTATGACTATATCAGCAACACGAGACTTTCAATAACGGAGAAAGAACCACAAAAACCTCAAAGTGAAGACGGGAGAAGGTTAAGCGACCCCTAAACGTCACATTACTCAGTTCATCTTTATACCACAATAACAACTCTTCACATCATCTTCCAACCGTACCGTATATTACACAGTTCATCTTTATACCACAATGTTAACTCTTTACATCATCTTTAGTAAATAAGTACAGTCGGCAGCATAAGTTTCATTCCTTTCATGAGTAAATCACCAAACAGAAGGAATAAAGTTACAAAAAAATATATATAAATTCTTACACAATATACTTCACAAGTTAATAGAGGAAATGTGTGTCAAGGTAAAATATTATCATCACGTTACATTATTATCTATATCAAGAGTCCAGATACAAAAAGTGTAAAGTATAGATATTAAGAGTTGGTGGCGGATGATAAGTACTCACGTGAGGAAGTTACTAAGGTCTACATAATATATCGTATCACCAGACCTTCATTGGACTACAACACCAGTCTCTGTTAGCATACACACATACACATACACACACATACATACATACACACACACATACATATCAATACACACACATACACAAACACACACACATATATTCATATCAATGCACACACTCACACACACATAAAAATTCATCTCAACATACACACACACACACATACTGGGTTGGAGGAATCACTCTGGCGTTTTCTTCTCGTCATACATACACACGCATACACGGACTTACACAAGCACATGAACACACGCGCGCGCACACACCTGGGGAAGAGAGAGGAAATGTTTTAATTAGTGTGGCCAGGTAAGGTGAACGAACAGAGACGAGGCGAAGGGTGCAATGAGGTGTGTGTGTGTGTGTGTGTGACTTGATGAACAACACGAAATGGAATGGGAGAAAGGAATGGAAAAATATGCATAAACATTTAAGTGATAATGAAGAGAAACAATGGATGAAGAAGGGTACAAGGAGAAAGGAAGAGAAATGATGTTTACAGATAAAGGAAGGAAAGGGAAGAATGAGTTGGAAGGAAAGGGGAGAAGAAGAATGAAGTTTAGAGATAAAGGAAGGATAGGGAAGAATGAGTTGGAAGGAAAGCAGAAAAGGGAAGAATAGGAGAAGGGAAGAGGAAAGGGAAGAATAGGTGGAAGGAAAGGAGAAAAGGGAAGAGGAATGATATATGGTAAGAAGGGAAGGGAAGGAAAGGAAAGAATGCGTGAAGGGATGGGAAAGAAAGTAAGGGAGAGATAGAGAAAAGAAGGTTCCCAGGGCATAAACATCAACACGGTGGGAACTCTGGTTATTTCCGCCTCCTGGCATTCCTCAGTCTCTCTCTCTCACACACACATTACTCCTACTCCTCCTACTTCTTCTTCTCCTCTTCCTTCTCGTTCTCCTTCTCGTCCTCGTCCTCCTCCTCCTCCTTCTCCTCCTCCTCCTCCTCCTCGTCCTCCTCCTCCTCCTCCTTCTCGTCCTCCTTCTCGTCCTCCTACTCCTCCTCCTTCTCCTCCTCGTCCTCCTCCTCCTCCTCCTCCTACTCCTCCTCCTCCTACTACTCTCGCCTAAACACGCTCCTTACTTCTCCTCCTCCTGCTCCTACTCTCATCTAATAAACATTCCACCTACTCCTACTCCTCCTCTCTGCTACATTACATCTACTCCTTTCTCCTACACAGTCCTATTAGCTCCTTTCCCACACACACATTACTCCTCCTCCTCCTCCTCCTCCTCTTTCTTAATTAAGACCCAAACAGCCTCGTAAAGACCAATAGGTACGGTATACTGTTGTTTGACTTCCTTTGTATTTCTTTATATCCAGCTAGTGATACGGTATACTGTACTGTAGAGTTGGTAGGAATAAGTAGCCTTCGATTCCCACTTAGAGAATCGTAACCCCAATTAATACTGAGGCAAAACATATCCTCCAAAGTCGTATTGGAGGACTCATGGTGATTCCTCCAAACTATATAAAAAATAATAAACTATAAAAATAATAATAATACCAGGACACAAACCACTTCAATATTTATGAGTGATGAGGGATTCGTTGTGTAGCAGCACAGTTATAGGAGGAATCAGTACAGACCTCCAATTATTTGACCAAGATAAATTACAGGGTGTTCCTAAAGTCTTACCCTGATTTGTGTGTAATAAAGGTATGATATCAGAGTAAGACTTTATGGACACCCTGTATAACTCTCCCATAAACAACAACAACAACAACAACAACAACAACAGTAACTATACCTCTCAAGCACCCCACGAGATTTATGGAGGTGAAAGTAATTAATTGATAGCCAGTATTAATTAACACTCCCACGAGGTTTAGTTCACGCACAACTTGGCGTCTTAAGGACCCTGTGATCGTGTATAAATATTGGAGGCTTCTGATTCCTCCTGACCATGACACGAAACAAGCTCCTTCCATATAGGTGGTGTTTCGTGGCAATATATGAAGGACTTATTTATCACCAATTTTCTGACTACAGCACAGGGTTCCTTAAGGGGAGGGTATAGTTTTAACATTTTTGGAGATTATGATTCCTCCAAACTATTCCAGGCAACAGGATACCATTATTTTTCTTCATCTGGGTCTGTTTCCCGGCATACTTTGGAGGAATCAAGGCACTCCAATCTATCAAAAGTATACTCTCCCCTTAATACGACTGAAGACGTTTCGGTGGTGGCCCAGTTTTCTGACATTTTATATAATTTTCCTTAAGGGGAGATTTTCTTGTTGTTGGTGAATTGGAAAGTTACTGATTCCTCCTAACTGTGCCAGGAAACAGACGTCCTCAGTGGTACTATAATAGAGGATATTCTGTTTCGTGGTATATATAGTTTGAAGGAATCATAGACCTTCCTTCCCATTTACCAACAAGAACATTTCCCATTAATAAGATTGAAAACGTAATGTTGTAGTGGTTTAATTAATAAAGGCAGAGGAAAGGGTCATTTAAGATTCCTCCAAACTATACGAGTAAATAAACCAAATCTACATCACCTCACTTGACATTTTCACACTCATCACTCAAGGTTTGACATTTTGAACGATTCCCACTGAGAGAGAAAAATATATACTGTATACATATAAAATATATACAACAAAAGATATACAAGAAATTTAATTATCAGTATATTTTCCTATTGTGTATATATATATAATTGTTTTATCTTAGACAGCACAAACATATGAAAGTGAAAGTTTGAGTAAAATGTAAACGTTAATTTACAAGCTATAAATAATATGCTGATGGCTATAATGATTTAAAACTATGAAGAATATACACCAATTATTATTTACTTACTGTACTATTGCTACTGGCTTTAACAACAACAATAAACAACAATAATAAATAAGAGGTCTAGGTGTAACCAGATTTCAATTAATAAACAAGGGTCAAGAATATAAATTTACTCTTCTGACTGAATAAAAATATTAATTAAATATATATATAAAATCTCAATGTCACCTCTCCATGCAGACATTCTTCCCTCCCTCTCTCCCTGCCTCCCTCACCTTACCAGTCACCAACCTTTCTTAACCCTTCCTTCCCTCCCTCCATCTTTTCCTTCCCTTTCTTCCTTTCGTTCTTTCTATTTTTCTCGGCTTCTCATTCCCTCCATATATACTGTACATCCACTCTACTATTAATACACTATACATATTCTTACAGTATCTCTCCCTCCCTCCATTTCATCTCTATTTTCCATCCATCCATCCATCTCTCTTCTCCAACCTTCCCTAGTTCCTAAAACCTATACTTTTCCTCCCACTTTCAATTCTACCTCTATTCTATCTATCATCTCTCCCTCCTCCCTTTTACATCCCTCCCTCCATCCATCTTCTCTCCGTCTCCCTCCCTTTCTCCTCCAATCTATCATCACATCTATAATCATTTCTCCCACTCCCCTTCTCCTTCAAACTACCATCTCTTTTTTTTTCATCCATCCATCGTCTCCAGTTTCTCACCTCTTCCAACCAATCTACTCCACCCCCCTCAACCACCCCCCACCCCCAATCTACTGCATCCCATCCCCCCATCACCCACCTATATACCTTCCTGCACCCTGTCCCCCCACTTCTCCTCCTCCACCTACCAACCTACACCCCTCTATACCAACCTACCTCCCTCCCCACCACCTTCCACCCTTTTCCCCACTATCTATCTACTGAACCTTACTGCATCCCCTCCTCCCCCCCACCTTCACCAACCACCTGGCACCCCCTCACCCCCCCCACCCCCCGGTCAAGGCCACGTACACCTGCCCCACATTCCCGCCTCACGCACGACATGGATTCCACACTCTAGCTGGGTTCCATCTAATAAGAGGCTAAATACAGATCACATATATATACACAACAGTCTCCTCCACCTTCGTACTCTTAATTAATATTGACTTTATCAACATTGGTCTAACCTATAACCTATAATACTGTATGCCTACTGTATTATTATTATTATTATTATATGGGGCTTTAATTTCGACCTAATCTATACATATTGATTAATTTATTCTTCTTCTTGAGCCATATTTAGTAACAATGTGCAAATATAGATAATAAAAACATGAGTTAATCAATTGTCTATAACTTATATATGCCCTATAATCCATAACACACCCTAAACGAGAAGGACTCACTATTTATTGGAAGGTCCTGAAGGCTACGAGTTCCTCCAATCAGAGTGTGAGAAAATAAAAACATCAACCCCCATGAAAACAATGAATTGGTGTCGTTCGTGAGGATACCCCCCCTCCACTCCACTCCACCTTCCACCTCCCCCTCCCCCTCCCCCTCCACCTCCTTCTCCGTCCACCTCCACCTCCCTCTCCGTCTACCTCCCCCTTCACCTCCACCTCCCTCTCCGTCCACCTCCCTCCATCTCCACCTCCCTCTCCGTCTACCTCCCCATTCACCTCCACCTCCCTCTCCGTCCCCCTCCCTCTTCCTCCATCTCCCTCTCCGTCCACCTCCCTTCTCCCCCCTCCATCTCCCTCTAGTCCACCTCCATGTGTTATTGGCTTAGATTCTCCCACCAAGGTGACGTCACGCTTGGCCCATTGGTCAAGGTGGCGGGTCTTTGTTTGGTCCGCTAAATCTCCCCAGTGTGTGTGTGTGTGTGTGTATAAAGATGCTAGAGTATGTGTGTGTGTGTGTGAAAAGATGCTAGAGTGTGTGTGTGTGTGTGTAAAGATGCTATAGTGTGTGTGTGTGTCTGTGTATATAAAGATGCTATAGTGTGTGTGTGTGTCTGTGTATATAAAGATGCTATAGTGTGTGTGTGTGTCTGTGTGTATAAAGATGCTAGAATGTGTGTGTGTGTGTAAAGATGCTATAGTGTGTGTGTGTAAGGAAGGTGGGGTGTTTGTGTGTAAAAGGAATGTGGGGGGTCGTGTGTGTGTGCGTGTGTGTGTGTGTGTGTGTGTGTGTGTGTGTGTGTGTGTGTGTGTGTGTGTGTGTGTGTGTGTGTGTGTTTGGGGTCACAGCACCACCTCTAATCTTGATCATAAAGGTCTTTGTAGTGATAATAACCTTCGTGAATAAGAATGGTTTAATCAACAACACATCTGTATATGTTTCTAAGGCGTGGTAAATTTTCAACATCACCATTATTATTGTTATGACTATTATTTTTATTATTAACCACAGCAGCAGTGTTATTATTACAGCCAATATCATTATTACGTAGTTCTTAATCTTTATAAGCGAATAGGAGAGGAGGTTTTGCTATCACACAATACATCAAACCTAAACACAGAGATACAATATACGTAACTTACTGACTAACACACACACACACACACACACACGTTACGGTCTCGTTTAAAACCTTTTACTGCGACACTCAGCGAGCATAAAGTATCTATTTACACACTCAGTGAGCATGACAGAACTACCACAGCCTCACTCACGCAACAACACCCATCACCACCACCACCACCACACACACACACACACACTAAAGAGGACCTAGAAGTCGCATAACCTACCTACTGCCTTCAATTAACTTTTGGTACAGTCATGGTCAATAGTCCTGCAACACCTTCCAATGAGATGGCTTCGAAAAATGATCCGAAACTATAGTTGTTGGTCTCTGCAATATTGGTTCATAAGATTCACTATAATGGTTCTTTTATTCACCAGGTTGCAGAACAGAACTTTTGACCATGACTGTACATTAGAGCTTTTAGATTCCCCAAACATTATACCAAGAAACAGAACCCTATTAATACAATGATGGGGATCTTTTACGTGGAATATTTTAGATGAATCGATAACTACGAATTTACCAACTACCGATATTGTAGGTCACAAATCCCGCAACAAATTTAATAAATAAATTTATGAAAAATTATCATGAATCGTCTACCGTTAGTCTTAAGTATTATTAATTATCAGCCTATACTGTCTCCTTTATCTGTATCAATAAACACGATGTAGGAGAGTCAGTAAACACAAATAACAACCATTGTGTGCTAAGTAAATACAATCCACTCCCTACAAGAACAATTCCAATAACAGTCACTAAAAACAAGGTCTCTGTCTCCTTTATCTGTAAACATGATGTAGGCGAGTCAGGAAGCACAAATAATAAAAATCCTGACGTGCTAAATAAACGTAAGACCAATTCTAAAAACAATCATATAAACATAACTGTCTGTCTCCTTTATCTGTATTAGTAGTAAACATGATATATACAAGTCAGTAAGTAGACACAAATACCAATAATGTCGTGCTAAGTAAACATATAAATATACTCCCTACAACACCAACTACAATAACAATCAGATAAACAAGGTACTCCATATGCATAATGTGATCGTAAAAGCCTTACTTGGTACCCTCTTTAGCCACTCACCAAGCATACAACAACAAACTGTCTGAACCCACTCACCAAGCATACAACAACAAACCGTCTGGACCCACTCACCAAGCATAATATAACAAACCGTTTGGGTCCACTCACCAAGCATAAAATAACAAATCGTTTGGACCCACTCACCAAGCATAATATAACAAACCGTTTGGACCCACTCACCAAGCATTACATTATCATCTAACCCACTCACCAAGCATAACATTATCATCTAATCCACTCACTATGCATTTAATATAACCGTAACAGTCTAAACCTCACTCACCAAGCATAACACCTCAATTACATCATGCACTTACTGAGCATAACATATAATACCGTCTGGACCCACTCAGCAAGCACAATATACCGTCTTGGCCCACTCAGCAAGCACAATATATCATCTTGGCCCACTCACAAAGCATCCTATTATTTTCTCTCACACACACACACACACATACAGGTCCACTCAGCGAGAGTAATAAAAGCGGAGTGGGCCACCGACTGAGCACCTTCAACCATTCACTCATTCCCAGCACTGTGATTGGCTGTGGTTAGGGTCCGGATATTAGCATCATCATCATTCATGTGGTTATTATACAGTACATTATTGGCGGCGTGAAAGTCCGGATACTGTCAGGGGATAGGAGGGAAGGGGTGGTGGGGGTGGTAGGAGGGAAGGAGAGAGGGGGAGGGGAGGTAGGAGAGAGGGGGAGGGAGTCAATGAAAAGAGGTGAGGTGGAGAAGACAGGAATTAAGGAGGCAAATGGAAGAAAAAAAATACCTAGGCACAACTAAAGCGAGCAAAAAATACACACACACAAATAAAGAAACCTAGACACAACTAAAGCGAGCAAAACACACACACACACACACACACATAAAGAAATCTAGGCACAACTAAAGCGAGCAAAACACACACACACACACACACACACACGATGGACAAACAAACCAGCATGAACCAATACAAGGAAATTACCCCTATAATGGCCTCTATGTTGCCAAAATGTTGTTGATGTGGTGTAGTTCCTCTGACAGACCTTACACAACCCAGTATTAAAGATGCCAACACTGAAGAAACACACATACACACACACGTACAGAAACTTATGCATAACACACACACACGTACAGAAACATATGCATAACACACACACACACGCACGTACAGAAACTTATGCATAACACACACACACACACACACACACACAAAAAAAAAAAAAAAAAAATATATATATATATATATATATATATATATATATATATATATATATATACACACACACACACACATATACGCAAATAAACTTTTACACACACATAAAACAAAAATAAACACACCTAAGTAAGCAACACACACACACACACACACACATACACACACAGGAACCCACAAGGAAAGTGACAATGAATGGAGGGGCCTGATGGGTGAGAAAAGAGGTGCATGGGGGTAGGGAAGGAGAGAAGGGGGACTCAAGCACATGTGAGAAGAGGTAAGGTAAGGTAAGGTAAGGTGAGGTAAGGTGAAGTGAAGTGAAGTGAAGTGAGGCAAGCTGCTACTACTACTACTGGTGTTGCTGGTGCTACTACTACTACTACTACTACTACTGCTGCTACTACTACTACTACTACTACTACTACTACTACTACTACTACTACTACTGCTACTGCTGCTACTACTACTACTACTACTACTACTACTGTTGGTGTTGCTGCTGTGGGAGTTTTATTGCCTGGTGTTGAAGCAGTGGTGAATGAAGGTTGGGCAAGGCCGCTTTACACAGCCACAGACAACACCGTATATACAGTCGTGGACAAGAGTAAGTTTAACACACCTTTGTAAATGTACCGAATACAGTAAAACAAAGCTGATATTGCGACTAAAAGTTATAATAATAATGAAATAACTAAATACATAACATGAGTAATTAAATAAAATATAAATCAATACACCTCGAAGGTTCGTAAAATAGGGTTGTAAAATCCTAGATGTGGTAAGGAACTGTTGTATACGGTACTATAATTTCGAACACACACACACACACACACACACACACAGAAATACCAGCAACGGAATAAAATAATAATGAGAGATGCGTGCGTGCGTGCGTGTGTTGGTTTGGTTTCAGTATCGCCTCGTCATGTGAAATATTACGGTACTTCTGACCAATGTATGTAATGAAGGACGAATCGAAGAAGAAGAAGAAGAAAACAAGATCGAGCAGGTTATAGTTGTAGTTGTTGTGATATTTATATACTTCAGGGTCGGTCACATTCCATAGTAAATTCGAAGGTCTGAGAATATGACCAATAGAGCATAAAATCTCATCATAAAGTCTAAGAATATGACCAACTGAGTGTGAAATCTCATATAGGGTAATAAAATATATGTAGTTCAATTGTGTTTTTTTATATATATCTTGTAGGGAGGGGGACGGGGTTGATGGTATAAATAATGTTTTGTCTTAGTGCCTAGGCCTATATGGACTGAGTTCGAGGCTCATCATTGCACATAAATTAACTTGATAGGGAAACGTATCGAATTACTTTTATCTTACCATACATACACTCGCAATCCAAAATATGTATCCAAGCTTGCTTCGAATAGCCTGATCGAGTATTAAGCGAACTCAAGTAAATATTAAACAGAATAAACGTTGTAATTGGTTCACTAGTATGTCAAATGATTCGAAACTTCAACAGGACCTGGATACAAATTTTGGATTGCAAGTGTACAATCACGAGTCATGATAAGTATCCAATTGATCATGTTGAACTTTGGAATATTTTGACTTTCCAGTGAATCAAGTACAACTCTTATTATCCTGTCTCATATTTGCAGGGGTTCGTCGTTTAATTAAGCTATTCGATGAACACCTGTATTCTTATTATGGCTCGTGACTGTACACGTTTCATTCCAGACCTTTATGACCTATAACAACAAGGGTGAAATCATAACGACGTTCTATAAATAATATGGTGTTGGGTTGTAGGCGTTCCCAGGCAAATGTGTACAGTCACGAGTCATTGTTCTCACTCACCATACAGCCTGTCTCTATACATACGCTCAGGGTAATAAAAGAGTGAGTAGTATTCAGACTGTGACCATGAATGTAAAATATTGAATCGCTATTATTTGTGTGAGATTCATACCATATAATTATTATACTCAACAACAAACTTTGGCAAAATAAGGTCTTGTAACAGATATTATTACGGTATATCAAAGGACAGTTATTTATAGAGTTTGCATGCATCTACTTTTACGTGCATGAATATCATAGTATACAATTTTTAAGCTCTTTATATGTGAAATTTACAGCAAACACCTATGAGTTGGAGAACAGAACTTTTGCACACAACTATCTGTACAAATATATATATGTTCATTGCTCACCACCACCACCACCCGCAAGACAACGAGAGGAAAGTGTTAGAAAGTCGAGCAATTTGGGTGAAACTTTTTGACAAATAGGGAGTAGAGAGGGACGATAAAGTAGGGTGTGGCTAGTGAAGATTGTGATAAATGTGACGACGAGACGATGCAACAATGTCACGGTGCAATGTCAGTACACAGTAAACACTATACAGCCAGAGGGGGAGGGGGTGGGGGAGTGTAGGTGGGGGAGGGGGTGGGTGTGTGTAGGTGGGTGTGTAAGTGGGTGAAGGAAGGGTCAAGGTGTGTACAGTACTTCTTAATAACAAATGGATCCCGGTATCACGTAAATAATAATATAGAAATACACACCTATGATGGGATACAGAATTTTTTACAATGTCAGAACAGAAAAAGAAAAGTAGATCTCTTCCAGGAGGGTAACGTGGAAATTTAGAAAACTATATTATATCTATGTAATGTTGTACTGTAATAATTTTTCACAGTCGAGGATACAAATCTTAACCCATGTATGTAATTAGGATACATAATATGAGTTTACTGCTCTTAAGGATTACGGTACATGTAACAATATTTTGAAGTTACGCCCAGTAAAATATACAGATAAACAAAATACACACACACACAAAAGCACAAATACAGTACATTCTCACCCGTTAAAAAGAAAATAAACAAAACACACACACACACGCACAAATACAGTACATTCTCACCCGTTAAAAAGAAGATAAACAAAACAAACAAACACACACACACACAAGCACATGCATATACTTTGACCCATTAAAAAAGAGGAAGGCAGTGATGTGTGTTTACGTCTGACATCACATCCGGCACACACACACACACACACACACACACACACACACACACACACACACACACACACACACACACACACACACACACGGCAATACGTCATTTCCTCACCCGGGATATAACAACCCCCCAAAAAAAACATGGCAAACCCTTTTCTTAATAATGATAGACTCTGTTGTTATTCTTTGCTATATAAATCAGCTTCGTTGTATTTTTGTTGTTGTTGATGATGTGTTTGTTGTCGTTGTTGTTTTTAATGTTTTGTTGTTGTTGTTGTTGTAAAGCGTCATCTTGTTGTTGTTGTGGTAATGCGTCATATCAAGTCTCGCGTTTGTGTATGTGACAAAAACATCATAATTATACAGACAACCGTTGCGACACGACACACACACACACACACACATACACACTCCCTTTCCTTCTCTCTCTCTCTCTCTCTCTCTCTCTCTCTCTCTCTCTCTCTCTCTCTCTCTCTCTCTCTCTCTCTCTCCACACACACAAACGTATAATGGAGCTGACGCAACCCGAATTACCGAGACGCTGCCTGCCTGAGACGTTTAATGGCTCCTAGAGGTGAGGAATGGGCTGGATGGAGGAAAACTGTGGCTACAAATAGACTACAACATTTGCCCACGTTATATTATGTGGACATTTTACTTCATAGTTTTATTTTTATTTTTATATTTATTTTTATTTTTTATTCTATTTAATTTTTGGGTGGTGGAAGTGGTGGTGAATTATGTAGAAATGAGGCTTGTGAGTTACGTGGTAATATTTACTACATATTACACTGACTGACTACTGCATGGATAGGCCTACTGATATTGTGATAATAATGTGATGCACAGTAACCCAGTAACATAGAATAAATAAAGGATATATATATACCGGTATATAAAGTTAGAGAGGGAAAATATGTGATAATTATCGTTCTCCTCTCTTGGAATAAAAACAAAACAAAGAATACCTGTAATCTCAATCACCGGAACCTCTACTGGAAAAAAAAGGTCAACACTTGTAGAGGAAAGAAACGTGGCTGGTGGTGGGGGGGGGGGGGGGGAGAGAGGGAAAGGGGGGACAATAGGTGTCAGGGGTCAGAGAGGGGGCAGACGGTTGGGGGCAGGGGGGTGCGAGGTCATGACACGAGCTAGCGGGGGTGTCATGTCAGGTTACAGAGGGCAACCGTCAACCGCAGCTCATTCCCGGCGTGTTGTGTGTGTGTGTGTGTGTGTGTGTGTGTGTGTGAATGTGTGTGAATGTATGTGTATGTATGTGTGTATGTGTGTGTGTGTGTGTGTGTGTGTGTGTATGTGTGTGTGTGTGTCAGCGAATTGGAAGCTGTTGCCGATTCCTATATATACTACAATAAACATACAAGTTCAATATGGTTGGTCTGTTTTACGGCACATTATGAAGGAGTGAGGGCCGAGGGGGTCTCCTGTTCACCGACAACACATTTCTCCTTGAACATTTGCATAGGAAAATATAAACTGATCATCACCTCACACACTAATTACTTTTTTTTATTATAGCATTTGAGCTGAAACAAAAGTAAAGAAATATTTTTGGCAATATTTCTGTCTTTATCACAAACACACATGAGTATGGAGCATTTTTTCAGTAACATTAAGGACCCTGTGATCGTGTATGTAAATTGGAGGCTTCTGATTCCTCCTGACTATTCCATGAAACAAGCTCCTTCCATATAGGTGTGTGTGTGTTTCGTGACAATATTTGAAGGACTTGTTTTATCTCCAATGTTCTGACTACATCACATATAAGGTCCCTTAATTAAGCTATATTAACTAACCTTTCTCACCTAATAATTTCTGTACACTCATATCCTTGTCTACGTAATAAATTTTCTACTCTCCAAAAGTCTTGTATAGATACGGTTTGAGTAAATATCATTAATTAAATAACATTAATTTCTGATAATGCAACATGTATGATATCGCATCGGTAGGCTAATAGTTGGAGTGGTGGGTGTGGGTGGGGAAGGATGTCGACAGCAAGTGGAGTTGGGTTGGGTTGGGTTGGGTTGGGCAAGGTGATGAGTGGAGTGGAGTAAAGGTGGACAAGGAAGGTGGTGATGTGGATGAGGTGATGAACATAGAAATTTAGTAGGGAGATGTAGGGTCGAGGTGAAATGGGGTTGGGTGGGGCAAGGTGGATGGGTGTGTGCATGTGTGTGTGTGTGTGTAGGGGGGGGAGGGGGAGTATGACGGGGAAAGAAAGCGAAGGAGGTGGTGATGACCTTGAAGACTAATACGTGTGTGTGTGTATGTCAGGAACAGGGCAAGTGTGGTAATGTGACCCAGATGCAACACACACTTACACACACACCTAAATTCCTTCAAATATAGTTCTACCGATACCATTAATGTTCCTGTTTATATTAATATGTTTCCTCTCCAAACTACTACTATTACTACTACTACTACTACTACTACTACTACTGGTACGACTACTTCTGCATTACCATATAGGTTATTATATTTTAGCCGGAGGTCACCCGAAATTAAAGTAATAAACAATACCCACCCAAACAGATGCAGTAGATAATATAATGTCTTTTTATACCGACTATTATAGCCCATCTCTTTCCTGGGACATACAGTCTGGAGAATTCATTAAATTGTATGAATAATGTACTGCAATATAGTGACGTGAATCTCTCCTCCTCCCCAGAAGTATACCGGTACTGACCTTGTAGCAAACAGTTTCCCAGAGATGCACACACACACACACACACACAAACAAAAGCACTGTACTGATTGTTAGTCTAAGTAGTGTGTGTCATGGCATAATTTAGAGGAATAAGTGGCACTCCAATTAGCCCACGACAGATAATCCTTTTTTTTTAATCAAGTATATCTGGACCCTCCCACGAATCATTCCATTTCCCATCCTTACAAAATTTAACCTTCATTCTAAATTTTTATTGTCCTCTAATTTGACCTTCATTTTAGTGTCCCTCACTTTGACCTTCATCTCAGTGTTCTCCAATTTGACCTTCATTTTAGTTACTCTCAATTTGACCTTCATCTCAAGTGTCCCTCCATTTGTCCTTCATCTCAATATCCCCAAATTCAACCCACAATTCAGCGTCCTCCAATTTCCAGAGGTGTGGTGGAGTGGGGGGGGGTGGGGGGGGGGGGAGGAGGGGGTTACCGGAACTCTGGATAGTGACCGTGAACATTTTGATTTCTTAAGGGGGGGGGGTGAGGGGGAGGAGGTAAATTTAGTGTGGGGGACTTTGAAAATTACTGATTCCACCAAGTTACACCATGATACTGACTATAAGAACCTTTGTATACGAGTTAGGGATCAATATAAGAACACACAATAAAATGAATTTATAACTGTCCAGTCTCTCTCTCTCTCTCTCTCTCTCTCTCTCTCTCTCTCTCTCTCTCTCTGTGTGTGTGTCGATACTCTCCTTTAATTAATTCGACTCGGGTGACAATGAAATAGGATAGCAAGGTGAGGAGAGCAATAGGATAGATAACATTGAGTACGTGGATGCCATACACAACACAACACAACACGTCTGTCTGACCTGATCCAGTTAGCTCCATCCGTGCCTGGACTTATATATTTTATCCTTTCTTATTAGACCATGGTATCATACAGTATATATATATATTATACACCAGACCTTGGCTACATTACTTTCTGGGTAATCGTGTCATGGACGGATTAATTAGTGGGCTATATACTGATTGATGATCCAAAATACGTACCAAAATATGTACTTCAGTATGAGGGTAAGGAATTTTGTTTTATGGACACTGAAAACTATAGGCCTACACATTACATGCATTATATGGATAGTATAATTTCAGGTAGGCAGTGTAATATAAACAGGTGAATGTGGAGTGAAGAGTGAGTGAAATTCAATCTATGCCAGCTAATGTGAAAGATACTATAAACAGATGGTGTTTATTGGTGAATGTGAGGGTGAGGGTGAAGGGGTTAATAATTATACACACTGGTGGATGTAGAGGTGAAGGGTGAGTGAGATACAACTTGTGGCAGCGACTTGGGTGTTCATGACATGGCCCCTACACACACACACACACACACACACACAAGTCAGTGAAAGCCGTCCTAAGCCGTTGCCATGCGAGGTGAACCTGATGACTGCATGGGTCGTATCGTATCAACCTGATTCCATGTATGTACACAGAGGTCACACAACACACAGTCTCTATAACTTAACTTACCCCCATTAGGACCTGCCTGTATTTATATGTAGTGTTTTGTGTTAACTAATATCGACTAACTAACAAATGGTGACATTCCCCATCGACTAACTAACAAATGTTGACATTCCTCGCCGCTAGCCAAGGTCGCCTAAGGGTGTTCAGAGACCGCAAACCTCCTCCAAGGTCGTGAAAGTCTACAGTCAGAGCCAACCCTCAATCACCTTCAACCTATTCCCTTTCAATATAATTACTTCTTTAGCGCATACCGTATACTAATTACACAGACAGACTGACACTCAATAATCTCGAGGCCTCGCAGGAGTTACAGGATCCTGACATCCTAATCTCGAGGTAAAAAGAAGATAATATATTATAAAATTAAAGTAAACAGAAAGACAGATTGAGGCTATCACATAATCTGCTCAACCTGAAAATTAAGTTAAATACAATACATACATCATAGCACATTTACCATTGCTCTACTTAACACTTTTAATTTTGGAGAAAGTTTTAAATATATGTACACTTGTTTCCCAGACTGTACTGTACAAGTGGAGGGAAAATATTTATGAGTAACCAGATCAAATTATATTTCAACTGAATATTTATTTATATTCCGTAAAACTAAAAGAGATACAATATTTTTTAGACTAAGGTTGTTGGTCAGCGTTGATATGAAGACGACCTTTCTCTTCAAACACGTAACATTTACTTTTTGTCTATTTTTTTTTTTTTATCTATTGACTGTAAATACACGTTAAGCACATGTATACCGGTTCACTACTTTTTCCACTCACTTTTACACATATACCGCAAAAACACCTACACACCCACACACACACACATCATAAGACACAACCACACCTAGTTATACCCACACCTACAATCACCCTTATCAACACACACACACACACAATCACAAGATACAACCACACCTATAGTTATATCAATACGCACACACACACAAAACACAACCACACCTAGTTATACCCACACCCACAATCACTCTTATCAATACACCCACACACACACACACACGTCCGCATTCCAAGTCACAAACCCACACCCTGGACACACCCACCTACACCTTAAGGGGATAGCACAGTGTTGGTAAATCTGAAGCAACTGATTCCTCCTAACTATTCCAAGTAACAGGACAACACAACTATATATTATCAATTTAGTCCTGGTTCCTGACAAACTTAGGAGGAATCAAGGTCCTAAAATGTGTTCCAAAAGTTTATTAGTCCCGTTAAAGATGTCAATAATATTCTACTACCTACACTTACACCTACAGTACACCCTGAAGACACTTACTAAACTCGTCCACCTACGGCCACACCCAGGCTATACCTATATACCTATACACCCAACACTCTACATAAGGCAGGTAGGAGGTTTACGTTCACAGCCAGAGGGAAACCCGCCTACACTACTCAACACCCATTCATGGAGTCAGTCACTATACAGCCGGAAGCACAACACAGCACAACAAAATACAACACAACAAAATACAACACAGCACAACACAACACAGCACAATACAATAAAATACAACACAGAACAATACAAAAATATAGCAAACTACAGCACAATATATTACAGCATAGCGACACAAGACAATTTAACACAGCATAGCAACAACAAAATATAACGTCATAGCAACACAACAATAATAATAATGACCGCATAGCAACAACAACACGAAAGCAATCGATCCCTCTTTCAAGTAACATTCAGATTGACTAGTTTCCTGACCTATATATACATTAGTTTGGAAGAATCACATACAGACCTTCCAATTCACCTAAAAAATAGAATCTTCCCTTAATTAAACACACCCTGCACACACTAATATCACACACACTCTACACCACGTGGACCTTTCCTCAACACCACACACACACACCCTGCACACTACACATGACATACATAGCAAACCACACACCATAGCTACACCATATTACAACACCATATACTCGTAGACTCACTTCAAATCATACGGTATTTATTATCTATCATGACACCATATCCACAACCACAACCACAACACTACAACATAACACTATATTATTTCGACACTACAGCAACATCCTTTACAAACTAGTCTAGTGACCCTTATCAGAGAGAGAGAGAGAGAGAGAGAGAGAGAGAGAGAGAGAGAGAGAGAGAGAGAGAGAGAGAGAGAGAGAGAGAGAGAGAGAGAGAGAGAGAGAGAGAGAGAGAGAGAGAGAGAGAGAGAGAGAGAGAGGAGTAAGTAAGGTCATTGCACCATCAACATCATCAACACACTCCCCAACCAAACCAGGGCCTCTGAAGCAACCTGACCACATTTACGGTGCCACCACCACTGTAGCCCACCACTCCCATTCATCCTTCCATCTATTATCTGTCTATCTATCTATCTATCTAGTGGAGTATAAGGGGGGGGGGAGATCTGAACTTTTATTGGCAACTGTACATGACCAGTGTAAAAGGTAAACGATAAAAACAACAAACCTGTAAAAAATATATACTAAATATTTTTGTGTTATCTATCTATCTATTTGTCTATCTAGCTAGTGGAGGAGAGGGGGGGGGGGAGATCTGAACTTTTATTGGCAACTGTACATGACCAGTGTGAAAGGCAAACTATAAAAACAATAAAACTGTAAAAAAATACACTGAATATTTTTGTGTGTTGGGATATTGTGGTAATAAAGGTGGTTTCTGCCGCCACCTATATTACCTACCTGAGCTACCTCTTATCACAAAATCTCAGGAGTTGGGCCACCTCACTTTTGCAACTTCTCTCTCTCTCTCTCTCTCTCTCTCTCTCTCTCTCTCTCTCTCTCTCTCTCTCTCTCTCTCTCACACACACACACACACACACACACACACATTGGGCCTAGTGTACTAACCACTCCTTATAAATCTAAGGTCACCCTGGCTATTTTACGTCACTGCTTCACCCACTATTCATATTCTATAAACAACTTTTGGAATCTGCCAGGTTTTCGGTAACCATAAAATCTCTATAGGCAAATAAATTAAATAGGCTACGTCGTGAAATGTGAGTGAGGCAGTGAGTGTAAATTTTGGCCTTCCTCCTCCAAGTTAAGAAAGGAGAGAAATGTTCAAGGAGATGACAGTAGACAATCAAAGGGTTAAACAGACATACATAAAGCAAAGGGTTAAGCAGACATACATAAGGCAAAGGGTTAAGCAGACATATACAGAAAGCAAAGGGTTAAGCAGACATATACAGAAAGCAGGAAGGAGATGGACAAGGAAAGGGGATCAATGAAACAAAGAAAGAACCTAAATGCAGAGACTAATCAGATACACACACACACACACACACACACACACACACACACACACACAGGAGAAAGGAGAAGGTGTAGAACTGGATGAAGTGAAAGCATACAAGTACCTAAAAAGTGAGAAAGAGAGAGAGAGAGGGGGGGGAGGGGAGGGAGACGAATAAAGAGAAGGTGAGAAAGAAGGTGAAAGCGGCAGACGGAAAAGCAGACAGGCACTGGTGATACATATATATACACACACACACACACACAGAAAGACGGAAAAGTGGAGGGAGGGAAAAGGTGCCACAATCAGATGCAAGAAAATAACGTTAATATCGTATAGGCCTATATGTATAAACTGAATAATATCATAATCTGAGAGGAAACCACAAACACACAGGAGGCGCTGGACACGATTATCAGATGTAGACCACCAAGACCAATACAACACTACCGTAATTTATTGGTCTTGATGTATAGAAGGATGCAAAGTTGACAGACGAGGAGGTGGTGGTGGCGTACCAAGAAGAATAAATTAGCTGGAGTAAATATATGAAAAGCAGATAGACGATGGCAACGTTTTAGAGACGAGAGGAATGATCAGACAAATATATAATAATAATAAATTAAGAGTTGAGAGGAAAATTCTGGACAAAACAAAAAATATATAAATAAGAGTTGAGAGGACTCGTGCTAGGAGAATGTACCGTATAGCTTAATATAAAATAATATATTAAATAAGAATTGAGGAGAGGGACTGTAAGAAAATGAATAAATAAATGAGTGTGCTTTCATAAACAGACGCGAGGGGGACTTATCTGATTGGATGTGACAAGTGAATAGCAGGAACAACACTAGCTGAGGGGAGGCAAGGAGGAAGGGAAGTGATGGATGTTGACAGATGGGAAGGAGAGAGGGAGAGAAAGGGTAAGGATGTGAGAGGATGAATGTGTGTGAGAGAGAGAGATGGTGTAAGGCAGAGATAGGTATGACGTGACAAATGACAGTGGAGAGTCAAGAGTTTTGGAAGAAAGATATGAGTGTAGAAAAAGACGGAAGAAGAAGAAGGGAGAGTCAATGGAGGTAGATGAAAGGTGTGTAGGTGGGGAAGGAAGGAGGAAGAGAGAAGAAAGAAGGAAGAGAGAAAGTCAAGGGGAGAGATGAAAGGTGTGTAGGTGGGGGAAGAGAGGAAGAGAGAGAGTCAAGGGAGTGAGAAGAAAGGCGTGTAGGTGGAGAAGGAAAAAGGAAGAGAGAGAGAAGAAAGGTGTGTAGGTGGAGAAGGAAGGAGGAAGAGAGAGAGGCAGGCAGGGCGTGACTACAAACAGACAGGCAGGGACAAACGAGGATTACCAAACAAGGAAATGAGGATGGATGGAAGGAGGGAAGGAGGGATGGTGTAACGGTGTGTGAACTGTTGGGAAGGGAAGGGGAGGGGTAGGAGAAGGTGGTGGGAGTCTGAGAGCAAAAACTGGAGGAAGGAAGACTGGGTGTGAGAGTATAAGGGATGGATGGAGAGGAGTAAGAGTGAGTAAGAGATGGATGGAGAGAAGGAGTAAGAGTGAGTAAGAGATGGATGGAGAGAAGTAGTGTTTGTGTGAGTGTAAGAGGTGGAGAGAGGGTGTGTGTGTGAGTAGGGTGTTCTGGAGTTATGGGTGGATGAAGGGAGGGAGAGAGGGAATTTGTGAGAGCATGAACTGGACGAAATTTGTGTGTGAGAGTATAAGAGGTGGAGGGAGGTAGTACGAGTATAGTGTTTATGTGAGAGTACTGGGTGGATGAAAGTAAGATGTAAAACAGTGTGTGTCAATGTAAAGCCTGGCTAGCCTATTCCAAACACACAACTTTGTACATTTCCTTGCTGAAAACTACAGTCGGTAACTAAAAAAAATATTTACCTTCTTCACATACAAACACCCTTAATGCAGAACAACTTATAGGTAAAAAGAAAAGAAGCTATATTTAATTCCCATGGGCACAAAATTCTACATAAATCCCCCGAACTCACGACACTTAGTAATTATCAACCTCTCTAAACAAATGCTAACTATGTACAGCTCCGGACTGATCAATGGTCCACACTTCTTCCACCCTTGCCTTGGTGTGGGCCTCAACGGATATGGTATCACTGACAGGTGGAGGGGGGAGGGGAGAAATGTGGGCGGAGTTATATAGGGGGGGTAGCGTTACCAATGTTGAGCCCTCCAGAAATTTGAATCCCGAACCACTTGTGATCATGGATGTGAACCACTCACTTGAAGGTGGTAGGAGAGGAGGGGTTGGGTTGGGGAGAGGGGGGTAAAGCTTCACCAGTGATCGAGATGGAGAGAATTATTGGATCAAGTAGCTAAATGTTTTCTTCTGTAATCTAAATCCAACTCTGATGCTGCATTCCATGGGATATTCTTTATTATTTGAAATGAATCCAGATTTTACCTAATATAATTAACACGACACCAGTTTTTTATGACTAATATATCAAGCGATGCACCACCTACCCAGTGTTAAGTTACATTTCAAGTAAATCCTTTATTTTTATCCTGTATCATTTATGACATTTTCTAAGAAACGTCTATTGTGTAACTGGTTACCAAAGGATAATAGTTATAGTGTAAGATGTTAATTACCTAATAACTACTCCATCTGTTCTTCCTCACCCCGTCCTCCCTTATTCAATTCACTGTTTCCTCTCCCTCCATCCCAGCATTCCTTGCTCTCCATCTTACCACCACTACCATCATTCTGTGTGTTGCTGCATAATCTGTTAATGCGCAAACACGACCACAATAGAAATAAAAGTGATATTTGGTATGCAAATACAATCCGTTATATATGACGAATATATTTATTACCTTTATTTATTTATCTGAGGTCAACATCTAGGCCAGCCATTCAGACGCCCAGTATAGTGAACCAATCACAAGATTTAGAGGATATTGTGTCACAACTATTGTTATTACTAATTAAAACAGGGAAAAATTGAAATCAGACATTTATTGGTTATTGTTTATATGACTTTGTCAATTTGTGAAAGCTCCACAAGTCCTCGTCACGAAGCATTCAAACCCATAATCCAACTGGGTCTGTAGGCACCACACTGTAATTATAATAACCACAATTATAATAACTGTTAACTTATTATAACCTGAAGTTTATACTTCGACCTCACGTTTGCATTAAGCATGTGTAATGTTTGTTTTGTTGTCTTATTATTATTATAAGCACCGATATATGTATTGCTTTAGACCCTTAGCCACGATGATATACAGTATATACACTATTTATATACACTTCTATGAAGATATTAAGGCTTGAAATACTGTAGATTACATATTTCATTTTATTACTCATCAATTTGTTGCTAGTATCGTGTTCAACCACCCTCCTTCTCAATGACAGCCTGCAGTCGCTCGGGCATTGAGGCACCATGCCTCCTCACTGTATAATATATATGGTTTTCCCCGAAAAATCTCCCACTGTGTTCTGGTGTGACGTAACAAATCTGCTGTGGTTCTCTGTCGTTCTGGCTCCCACGTGTTAACGATAGAACCTCATAGATTTTCTATAGGGTTCATATCGCAGTCTTAAATAGACAAATCTATCACCTGCAAATAATCATGAGCAGTAAACCATTCTTGAACTTTCCTCGCCATATGGATAGGGCATCGGTCGTGTATAGGACAGATAAGGGTGAGTAGATGAAAATATATTAAAAACATTTAGAATATGTGCTTCATTATATTGCATTTGATCGATCTATTAAATAAAGACACTGTCTATTGTTCACCCCCGTAGAGAGATACTGATTATAATTATTATCCTTTGGATATTAAGCAACAAATAACGGAGCTGAGACAATTAATTTTCTGTCTTCAGCTTTACCTGTATTCTTTTCACCCCTCATGCTGGCAGTCCCCCTCTTTATCACCTCTTCTCGCCGTAAAATAAATAAATTTCTACCTATATTTTTCAAGTAACTGGCAACCTCACACAACCTCCTCTCACCTGTCTTCTCTCTCTCTCACGTCCCCTTCCTTCCTTGCCTTCTGTAGTATTTTTTATCTTTTGTTTCTCATATTTTTAACCTTCTCATTCGTTCTTTGAAAGTTTTAATGACATAGGCCTTTCTCCCTTATCACCCATTGTCCTTCAAATTTATGCAAGCAAAAGGATATGATAATAGTTACGTAGAATATATATATATATATATATATATATATATATATATATATATATGAAATGAGAGAGAAAGAAGGGGGGGGGGGTATGGAGGGGCTGGTGGAGGAAGAGAGAACAAGAGAGACGCCAATAACCGTGGCTGTAGAGACGTTTTCTTGAAGATTTATGGTTGACTTTGGGCGAAGGAACTAATGGAGATGGAGTTCACATTAACAAACCTATATAATTAATTATTGAATTTTATCATTGTCATCATAATATTATTATTTTCTACTCTCATCTGTAGGCTAATTAAGTATTGTTCGATATCAGCAGAACTGTAATGACATCAGAGAGGATGGGTGACTATAAAACTTGGACATATGTAATGAAATGGCTATACTCAATGGTAAATGTGTTTCAACAATAATGAATATATTAAACAAAATTATGAGAACCACAATTATCCATATATTATATGTGAAAAGAATAATATTCTGTGGAACGGAATGAGACAATCGAATCTCTCCTGCAGAATATAGGCTTATTTCTGGTGAAGTGAAGGTTCGAGTCATGTGAACCACAGTTCCCTTTACACACACACACACACACACACACCAATACCACATCTTGTAGCTTTCGCAGGCTTACCAACCTAACACACGGGGGGGAAAATAACTTGTTCTACGTTACATATAGTGTATTATTGGATTACAAGTAAATTTCTGGCCATAACAAGGAAATCATTAACACGTAGACATAGTAGAATAAAGCTAGTTACTATTTGTGAAACATATGATAATCAGTGGTGACAACCTATGAGACGTCAGCCTTCATAACCCTACACATTTCTAATGACGAGTATTTATGTGCACACAATAATATAAAAGATTAATTCAATAGAAGACTACCATCAGCATCTTGCTATTACTTTTAATACTAACTTTATAAAGATATTATTGCACCTTGTATTCCACAATATTTATATAATAAAACTCTTAATAGTGACAACATTAAAGTAAAATACAATATACAGAAATACAAATTCCAGTTCCATTTCTATAAAGCATTACATATTTGTCTTCCATTCTTCTTAGTGTTTATAATTATGAATTTAGATGCGGCCTATAGGCCTATATATTACGTCTAGTTATCACCCACAAGACTTAATTATTAATGTTGGCAATCTTGAAAACCAATGTATTTTGAGAGCCAGAACTGTTACATATTATTCTCCCGACAAAGAGAATATATATGTTTGTCACCTTTGATTCTCCAGGTTTAATAAAAACAGCGGATTATCGGTAAATTTTTACTTAATAATTTGGTTATGGGTGATAAGAGAGAAAAGCTTATGTCATTAAAACTTTCAAAGAACGAATGAGAAGGTTAAAAATATGAGAAACAAAAGATAAAAAATACTACAGAAGGCAAGGAAGGAAGGGGACGTGAGAGAGAGAAAAGACAGGTGAGAGGAGGTTGTGTGAGGTTGCCAGTTACTTGAAAAATATAGGTAGAAATTTATTTATTTTACGGCGAGAAGAGGTGATAAAGAGGGGGACTGCCAGCATGAGGGGTGAAAAGAATACAGGTAAAGCTGAAGACAGAAAATTAATTGTCTCGGCTCCGTTATTTGTTGCTTAATATCCAAAGGATAATAATTATAATCAGTATCTCTCTACGGGGGTGAACAATAGACAGTGTCTTTATTTAATAGATCGATCAAATGCAATATAATGAAGCACATATTCTAAATGTTTTTAATATATTTTCATCTACTCACCCTTATCTGTCCTATACACGACCGATGCCCTATCCATATGGCGAGGAAAGTTCAAGAATGGTTTATTGCTCATGATTATTTGCAGGTGATAGATTTGTCTATTTAAGACTGCGATATGAACCCTATAGAAAATCTATGAGGTTCTATCGTTAACACGTGGGAGCCAGAACGACAGAGAACCACAGCAGATTTGTTACGTCACACCAGAACACAGTGGGAGATTTTTCGGGGAAAACCATATATATTATACAGTGAGGAGGCATGGTGCCTCAATGCCCGAGCGACTGCAGGCTGTCATTGAGAAGGAGGGTGGTTGAACACGATACTAGCAACAAATTGATGAGTAATGAAATGAAATATGTAATCTACAGTATTTCAAGCCTTAATATCTTCATAGAAGTGTATATAAATAGTGTATATACTGTATATCATCGTGGCTAAGGGTCTAAAGCAATACATATATCGGTGCTTATAATAATAATAAGACAACAAAACAAACATTACACATGCTTAATGCAAACGTGAGGTCGAAGTATAAACTTCAGGTTATAATAAGTTAACAGTTATTATAATTGTGGTTATTATAATTACAGTGTGGTGCCTAAAGACCCAGTTGGATTATGGGTTAGAATGCTTCGTGACGAGGACTTGTGGAGCTTTCACAAATTGACAAAGTCATATAAACAATAACCAATAAATGTCTGATTTCAATTTTTCCCTATTTTAATTAGTAATAACAATAGTTGTGACACAATATCCTCTAAATGTTGTGATTGGTTCACTAACACTGGGCATCTGAATGGCTGGCCTAGATGTTGACCTCAGATAAATAAATAAAGGTAATAAATATATTCGTCATATATAACGGATTGTATTTGCATACCAAATATCACTTTTATTTCTATTATGGTCGTGTTTGCGCATTAACAGATTATGCAGCAACACACAGAATGATGGTAGTGGTGGTGGTAAGATGGAGAGCAAGGAATGGTGGGATGGAGGGAGAGGAAACAGTGAATTGAATAAGGGAGGACGGGGTGAGGAAGAACAGATGGAGTAGTAATTGGGTAATTAACATCTTACACTATAACTATTATCCTTTGGTAACCGGTTACACAATAGACGTTTCTTAGAAAATGTCATAAATGATACAGGATAAAAATAAAGGATTTACTTGAAATGTAACTTAACACTGGGTAGGTGGTGCATCGCTTGATATATTAGTCATAAAAAACTGGTGTCGTGTTAATTATATTAGGTAAAATCTGGATTCATTTCAAATAAAAAAGAATATCCCATGGAATACAGCATCAGAGTTGGATTTAGATTACAGAAGAAAACATTTAACTACTTGATCCAATAATTCTCTCCATCTCGATCACTGGTGAAGCTTTACCACCCTCTCCCCAACCCAACCCCTCCTCTCCTACCACCTTCAAGTGAGTGGTTCACATCCATGATCACAAGTGGTTCGGGATTCAAATTTCTGGATGGCTCAACATTGGTAACGCTACCCCCCCTATATAACTCCGCCCACATTTCTCCCCTCCCCCCTCCACCTGTCAGTGATACCATATCCGTTGAGGTCCACACCAAGGCAAGGGTGGAAGAAGTGTGGACCATTGATCAGTCCGGAGCTGTACATCTACCAGGTACAAAACTCAATGTAATTCCCAAGGGTACAAAAGAGTATATATAATCGCATGGTTTGGTTGGTGGGGGATGGGAGAGGATGGGAAGGTATACTGTACAAAAGACTATACATACATACATACTGTACATACATACATACATATACTTACAATACGTATCCTACCTACTCTTTCCCTGGCTTTCTGGCTGGTCACTTCACTTTGGCCTTACCTGGAAATATACAGAAAAATCAAGTGAGTACATTATATTTCACGACATTAATAATATATAACACTCATACGTATACAAAGCTTATATACTTCCTACTTCCCTTCATTATTTATATTCACATTTAACTCTTACTTTCTTCCTCCTTCCCTTCCCTTTCCTTCCTCTTCTTCCCTTCGTTCTCACTTTATTAATTCTTCTTTCTGACCTCTTCCCTTACTCCCTTCAATCTATCCCCACCCTTCCACTCCCAACAACGTCCCCAACCAAACCAAACCAAACCAAACCAAACCCACCCCACCCTTTCCCGAGGCACCATTACCCAACCCAACCAACCCATCACCACCATCATCACCATCATCACCACCACCACCTCACGCAAGAACCTCATCATCTCATTTCTGTTTCTTTTATTGTTATGATCTTTCCCTTTTTCCTTATCAACTTTCTACTCAGAATTCCCATGAAGTATTTGCGGTTCGTGGGGCGACACACACACACACACACACTCTTTTCACTTATGGATACACGGTATGTACTGTAAAGGAATGTATGTGCGCGCGTGTTGTGACAGTGAAAGTATATATGTGTATGTGTGTGTGTGTATGTGTGTGTGTGTGTGTTTAATAGAGAAATGTGTGACTGTGGCCTTGGCATTTCACTTTAAGCAGCCACAAGATGCCTAAAGCATTTCCTTCCCCATTACCAATATCTACAACCACAACTACCAACAACAATAACTCCAATCATTACCACCAACTTTTCCAACTCCCCCCCACGACTATATCCACCAAAACCACCACTACAAAAAAACAAAAAAAACAAAAAAAAACTATAAACTGAAGCAAGCCATGTCCACAATATTTGAATCAGCTGCAGGGGGGAAAAAATGTTCAAGATTCATATTGGAAAGGACCCCAGAAAAACAAAACATAAAAACTAACACACATACAGACACAGGAATGAAAGAAAGATGACGATGACAAGGGAATTTCTGGGCGCATCGTTGTCATTGAATATTTTAACTCTAATTCTTCGTGTATTTTTACCAGAGCCTGAAGTAAACAAAGAAGTGATAGGAAGTAGTAGTAGTTGTGGTGATAGTGGTAGTGGTGATGTAGTATAATGAAGCTGATTAATTAATGGTGTTATAGTGATGTTTGATATGTTGTAGTAGTAGTAGTAGTAGTAATAATAGTAGTAATAGTAGTAGTAGTGTGACCAACTTACTCCTCTTACTCCTTCTTACGTGTTAAACAGCGGACGTCACGTTTGAGATAACAAGTGTGTGTGTGTGTGTGTGTGTGTGTTATGAGGCCCCCAGGTACGGGCTGCGGCCTTCAAAGTTCGAAAGACAGACAGACAGACAGACACAGACAGACAGACAGACAGAGAGAGAGAGAGAAAGAGGTAAAACGTAAAGGGTGATGAGTGAGTGGAAAAAATAATTGACAGTAAGGAAACGGAAGTGGATGAAGCAACGATAAACAAAACAAACGGTGGAAAATCTGAAGGAACGAAGAGTATAAACATTTGGAAGGAAGACAAATGGAGAAGGAAGTCACGAAACAAAGGAATAAAAAAAAATACAAATGGAAGAAGACAGAAGAGGGATGAAAAGACGAAGAAAATAATGATGTGATAATGCAGAGAAAAAAGAAGACAAGGAAGAGAGAAAATGTGAAAGACAAAAAGAGAGAGGAAGTGTGTGTATAGATTGCAGTTTGAGAGAGGAACTAAAGGGAGGGAGGGAGGGAGGGAGAGGAACTAAAGGGAGGGAGGGAGGGAGAGGAACTAAAGGGAGAGATGGAGGGAGGGAGGGAGGGAGAGGAACTAAAGGGGAGGGATGGAGGGAGGGAGAGGAACTAAAGGGAGAGATGGAGGGAAGGATAGAAGGCATTTCAATAACCTTGGATGGTTGGAGTTCACATATCCTGCTCTCTCTCTCTCTCTCTCTCTCTCTCTCTCTCTCTCTCTTGTGTGTTCCCTTGTTGTTCTATTTATCTATCAACTTGTTATATTTCATACTATATAGTAATCCCATCTCTTAATCTATTCCTCTACCGATCTGTCTATCTACTCATCTATCCATTCATCTATAACTCTACATATTGATCTACCTTTCTCTCTACCAATCTATTTATCGACCTATCTATATATCCATCCATCCATCTATCTACCTACCTATCTATATATCCATCCATCCATCTATCTACCTACCTATTTATATATCCATCCATCTCTATCTATCCATCTATTCATCCATCTATCTATCTATCTATTCATCCATCTATCTATCTATCTATCTATCTATCTTCTTCCCTTTCACCATCAAGACACCAACCCATAAAAAAATAATAGTAAAAACAGCTACCTCACCTTTTGGGAACCAGCATCCCAACTCAACAAGGACATACTCAACTACTCATCCTCTCTCACCTCATGCTCATCTCAATACTCACTCTTCTTGTCTCATCTTACACCTACCTCATTTTATACATCCATATACTCATTTCTAATTTTATGCTATAGGCTCATTTCTTCTTCCTATATATATGCACACACACACACACACCTCAGTTAATTCATTTCACTTCATGCACCACACTCATTTCTTTTTCCTACACACACACACCTAAGTTAATTCATTTCACTCCATGCACCACACTCCTTTCGCCTCATCATCACACAATCCTCTCACCTCATCTTCCTCTTCTTCCCTAAAGCAGAATAAAGAAGGATCAGTGACCTCTATGTCTTCTGCTGATGAGTTACGATACATATAACGGCAGGTAAACAGACAGTAAAAGTGAGAGCATTATTACTTAACACTCAGGCGCCTCACTTCGCATTCCGACATCTGAACGTTTGCCAATCTTTGATCACACACACACACACACACACACACACACACACACACACACACACACACACACACACACACACACTCACACACACATACACACTCACACACACATGTTCAAGTCCTACACTCATACACAATTCAATCTTGTACACACACACACACACGCACACACATGTTCAAGCCTACACTCATACACAATTCAATCTTGTACACACACACACACAAACATGTTCAAATCCTACACTCATACACAATTCAATGTTGTACACATACACACACACACATGTTCAAGTCCTACACTCATACACAATTCAATGTTGTACACATACACACACACACATGTTCAAGTCCTACACTCATACACAATTCAATCTTACACACACACTCACTTACAGTTTCAAGCGTATACACAGACTCACACATGTATATACACACAGCCTTGTAGGGAACGATGCACGGTGCGTTGAACAAGACAAGTAGGTTTTGTGGCCACATTGAAAGGGACAGTGACTGGTTGCAACCCCAAGGTCACAACACAACACAACACAACACAACACTCATCTCCCAACACCCACCCTTATGTAAACACCAGTCTTCCATTACAATAACTTGAAACATTTCCTCAACACCTATCTGTATTTACTCCATCGATTGTTGTATGTGTTTGATAATATAGAATAAACATGCAGCTTACAGATATGGTTGTACAGTACGATTTCATTTGAACGAGACGGGTTTACATGCGTTGTCTCGTACTGTATGGAAGCTACATAACTCCTCCTTCATCCTCATATTAATTTTTTTACATAATCTGCATTCCAAATATATCCGGCAAATGGAACTCGATGTAAAAGCCAAGACAACGAAGAAAATGTAATGAGGTTTGGTAAGTGTGTTCAGTGGGACGATTCGAGGCAACATCTTCCACCAAACTCTGCGTGGAAACAAACAGGTCCCAAGGAGAGGAGAGGAGAGGAGAGGTGTCCAGTGTTAATATTTACACAAATTATTAATATCTGTCTGGACCCGGAAGTGACGGAATTTCTCTGACATTTCCGCACTTTTGAGATTTTCCATGCACACTTTTCCATATATAATATAAATATAAAAATATACATAATACAAAATACAATAATTACGTAGTAGCAAAGTGTCTACAGTAGTATAACTCCCCAGTATTCAGTATTATATAATATTACTTTCTCAGGCAAGAACTAGGGTAAACAGAAGAAAGACACTATGTTAGCTCCTGACCGTACGCCGGTAGACAGCTGTTGTCGAATGTAATACTTGCTTCAACACGAAATCTAATGGATGGATGGATCTGCTGCAATACTTAACTTGTTATACTGGAAGAACAAATCATCCAGACCACACACACACACACAAACACACACACACACACACACACACACACACACACACTCTTTCACATAATGCATCCGGTAGCCTATTGCCACAAGATTAATTCGAGGTGGATAATCTAAACTTAAGCTCGCTACATTAAGAAGAAAAGAACGTCAGCTTTTTTTTAACCTGATAATTATAAGGGAAGACGCGAGAGAAGGAATGGAGGAAGGGAGAGAATAGAGGGAGGAAGGTAGGAAGAGAAGGGAGGGAAGCTGTCTTGCACCCACCACCACCACCACCACCACCACCATCAATACATCATCATACCCTCAGGGCCTCACACACACACACACACACACACAGTAGCTCCTTTCACCACATTTTATCCACACACGCTAATAATAAGAGGGTGGGTGATGCAGACAGACGTGGACTCCAGTGATCGAATACAAACACGAAAAGAATATGTAGAAATAATGCATGGTCAACTCGAAATGGATATATACAGTAGTAGATAGGCTAATAAGAATCGATTGTAACACCTCAAAAGGAACCCTAAAATGGCCCTATGAACACCTATACATACAGCCTATATACATACATATATTTACTCTGGCTCAGCCCTCCCCGAAAGTTTAGTGTATGAAAATGTCCGAAAGAGGAAAGTCAGGCAAATAATCTTCAACAGCGGATTGTGTGTTCTACTGTTTACACTAGATCTTCAAAAATATCCCGAGAGTGAGTGAACCGAAGTGCTGTGTGTGTGTGTGTGTGTGTGTGTGTGTGTGTGTGTGTGTGTGTGTGTGTGTGTGTGTGTGTGTGTGTGTGTGTGTGTGTGTGTGTGTGTGTGTGTGTGTGTGTGTGTGTGTGTGTGTGTGCTCTTTTTTTTTATGAGGGCAATTGTGAACTGTAAAGAAGAAAAGAGAAAGGGGTAATGTAAATATAATGTGCATGGAAGGTCACGCGTTGACAAGAAGTGCAGGCATTTCTTTTGGCAAGAGAAAGTATATATTTAAAAACGGCTTTCTAGAGGAAATGATACGTTATGAGTCGAATTGGAGAGCTAATGAATACTCCAAATTTAGAAGTGAAACAGGACTATACCTACCAACCATGGCCATACTAGACATAATATTATTGGGAATCTGTTTTGTTGAAATGTTTGGAGGGCTACGTAAACTCCATTCACACACACATAATACACCACACATACAAACAATACACCTGCACACACACACAAACAACCCCTCCCTCAACAGACACACACAAACAACACAACACAACCTCTCTTCCAACATAAACACAACCCCTCCCTCAACACACACATATATACACAACATTGCAATAAGTTCTGAAAGCAGGAGACACTCAACCCGTTCTGTGCATCACCGGTTCGTCCCATCCATCCAACCAACCAACCCACCACCACCACGACCACGACCACGACCACCACCAACCAAACACTTTCACTCAACTGGTTCCCATCTTTGAAAGTTTTACTGTGGCTCGCTTTCACCTACATGGCTTCATCTCTTCCCAGACTATACTTCTCACATGTGGCTGGTTGGTTGGCTGGCTGTGCAGTATGTATGTATGTATGGTATGTACCCTATGTAAGTATGTATGGTATGTATGTATGGAATTTATGTATGTATGTATGATATTTATGTATGTATGGTATTATGTATGATATGGTGTGTATGTATTCATTATGTATTTATGTATTCGTTATGTATTTTTGTATTATGTTTGTATGTTTTGTATGAATCATGTACTACCGGTATATATGTATGTATTTCACCTCTTCCTATACCTCACCAACCAACCAACCACCTGTTTCTCCTACTCTTCTTTCACCTCTTTATCCTCTACCACCACTTATTCCTACTTACTTTTAGCTGTTTGTATCTATTGATCTTCATGTACAGTTTTATCCATAGTTGGTGGGGGCTAGAGAGGTGCCTTCTTCTTAACTATACTTTCCCATTCACCTATAAAATAATTCACATAGCATACTCAAACAGCCTCGAAAAAAATAAATGAAAACAAAAAATCTGTTACTAAGAAAAAAAAATAAAAAAATAAAAAAATATACATCTGTCTAAAAATCATTCTGTTTCTGTTTTCCTTCCTTTGTATTCCTCCTCCTATTGTTCCACCTCATCAACTTCCTCCTCCTCCTCCTCCTCCTCCTCCTCTCCATTTCCTTTGTTTCCACCTCCTAGACAAACCTCAGTCATGTCGGGGTGAACTTTCAATAATTTCACTTTGTTCCTGGCAAACCTCAACGAAAGCGCAAAAATAGAGAGAGAGGGGGAGGGGGTTAGTGTTGTGAGAGAGAGAGAGAGAGAGAGGGGGGGGGGTAGTGTTGTGTGTGTGTGTGTGTGTGTGTGAGAGAGAGATATATCACCGTCAATGGGGGGTAAAATCATTGGGGGTTTGAGGGTAGAGATGGTGGTGATAAAATGGTAAAAACAATTCTCATAGGCCTACCTGTTTCAATACAATCTCCCTTCCATACTCCTTCACTACTCAATTAAATCGTCTGGAGTTAGAAGGGACAAAACACTACCTGACTACTACTATATAATATACCCAAATTAACAGTATATACTCTTGGTTTGACTTTTTGTTCATTTGCCAAGTCCTATATAAATGTCTGTAGTTTATAGTTCTGTTAAGGAGAGAGTATACTTTTGGTACATTGGAGTGCTTTGATTCCTCCAAAGTATGCCAGGAAACAGGACATACAGATGAATAAAAATAATGGTGTTCTGTTGCTGGGCAGAGTTTGGAGTAATCATTATCTCCAAAAATGTCCAAACTATACCCTCCTATTAAGGGGGAAGTTTTCTGTTGGTAAATCTGGAGCAACTGAATCCTCCAAACAATTCCAAGTAACAGAACACTATATTAGTTTTGCTCTTCTGGTCCTGTTTCCAAGCATAGTTTGGAGGATTCATGGCACTCCAATGTACCAAAAATGAATTACCACCTTAATGGAATCTAGAGGTTGGTTTGTTTGTTGTTGTTTGGGTGTTTGTTGTTATTTAGTGTCGCCTTTTAATTAATCAAAGTCTGAGGCAGAGTTCACAATATTTACACCGACGCTAATTCAGAATTCTTATAACATCCTAAAAATCCAGCGTTATTCTGTAATTTTGCTCTATAGAAAGATATACAAACCATAGACATATAGACAGACAAACCAATACTATATTATAGATTGAGGGATATACAAACCAGACACACAGACAGACAATCCAAGAATATAGATTGAGGGATATACAAACCATAGACACACAGACAGACAGACAAACCACGACTATATTATAGAGATTGAGGGAATGGTCAAATGGTCCAGTTTCCGTGACTGTCAAAACCATGTCGACACAACTGATAACACAGCAAGGAACTATATACCGGTGCATATATATATAAACATCATATTGCAGAGGTATATTGCACTGTTTCCATGGTGAGAGGTGCTCGTGCAATGTTGTGAATGTGAGATGTATATATATTGTTCCTTGCAATGTGCTATAAATGACTGGGTGACAGTGTTGGTTTGGCAATGAGTTTATTGTACCGTAACTCTTTCTCCTCAGCAGTGTTGATGTAATAATGGATATAAAGGTTTGGTACGATACTTACTCTATGAAAGTCGTCATTTTAGACCATCTTAATCTTTAGTTAATTCGGGGGGAGATACCTTGTACAAAATTTAGCTATAGACTACTATTACTACCACCGACACTACTACTACTTCCAACACTACTACTACTACTACTATTACCACCACTGTATCTACTATTATAACTACTACTACTACTACTACTACCACCACCACCACCGAAACCACTTCCAACACTACTACTACTAATACTACTAATATTACTACCACCACTACATTTACTAATATTACTACCACCACTGTATCTACTATTATAACTACTACAACTACTACTACTTATACCACCAGGACCACAATACTACTGCGTACATACAAGGCCGTCGTCACTTTGGAGTTGATGATTATGACGATGACACCTTGAGACCTCAGGCATAATGCAGTTGTTGTTGTTGTGAAAGAGTTGTCAGTCGGCATATAGGAACTGGCTGGCTATTGCACACATGATGTTTGAGGTGGGTTGTGTTGTGTTAAGGTGGTGAGGTGTGAGGGATGGGAATGTATAGTGGAAGGGAGTAAAAGGAAAAAAATATGATGTGTAGGTGTAGAAGGAAGGGATGGGAGTATAGTGGAAGGGAGTAAAAGGAAAAAAAAATATTGGTGTGTAGATGTAGTGTAAACGACGTGTACTTGTAGAAGGAAGGGATGGGAGTAAAAGTAAAGAAAAAATTGGTGTGTAGGTGTAGTGTAAACGTGTAAGCCTATACTTGTAGAAGGAAGGGATGGTGTGTATATGTGTATGTAGTGGATACAAGCGTGTAGAAGGAAAGGGTGTCATGCATGGTGTGTGGTGTTGTGACGTAAGGTGTAAATTAATACGAGATGAGTGGAATTAGGTGGAGGAGGGTTTGTGGTGTAGTGTAATGAGGTGAGGTGAAGTGAATTATGGGGTGTAGTGGTGAGGTGAAGTAGAGGGAGCCAAGGTGTAGTGGAATGTAGTGTGAGATTTAGTAGTGTGAGATGTGGTGTAGTGTGAGATTTAGTGGTGTGAGATGTGGTGTAGTGTGATGAGGTGGTGTTGGATGGTGTTTGATGCATAAGGGGTGGTGGTGGGAAGTAGAGGGAGGGTGTAGTGGAATGTAGTGTGATATTTAGTAGTGTGATGAGGAAGGAGGTGGTGTTGGATGGTGCTTGATGCATTAGGGGTCGTGGTGAGGTGTAGGGGGGCAGGGTATTGTGACTTGGAGGGGGTGCACGGGAGGGGGGGGTTGGGTAGTAGGACTGGTTGGTGATTGGCGAGGTGAAAGGCTGACAGACACAAGTAGAGTAGACAAAAAAAGAGGAAGAGGAGGAGGAAGAAGAACAAGAAGAAACCAAGCAAGCAAGCAAGCAAACAAAGCAACACTTCCTGTAGGAGTTTTTTTCTTCTTTTATTTATTTAACAAAGTTGGCAGTTAGTGTTTTTTTTTATTGTAATATTGGACCTTTCACAGTCAGATCCGGCAAAGACAAACAACAACAACGACGACAACAACAACAAAAACTCTGGTTGTCTCGTCTTAATGGAACTCGTGTCGTTGGTAAGCATAAATCCATTTCAACATATCAAGATGTGTGTGTGTGTGTGTGTGTGTGTGTGTGTGTGAAGGGCAGAACAGGGTTGGGTTGGGTTGGGTTAGGTTCACTGCTCTCCTCCTTTCACTTCTCTGTTGATGACATTTTGAGAGTGCAATGTTTTCCTGTCTGTCAGTCTTCACGCTCAATAAAATGAGACTGGGTATTAACTCGCTATTAACCTGATTGACATTTAAACGTACAAATTATACGTATAAATTATATAAAGGAAAGTAGGAAAGAATTTGTTATAGATAAAATAATCATCTAATCATTATATATCTACATAACCATATCATATTATTAATCATATCAATCATTACATAATCATATCATATCTAGATACTTTGCTACCTATTAAATAACTACGGTATATACAGTAACAAAACAAACGAACAGACACTTCTATTAACGTAAACATGCTATAGACAACAGAACATTAATTAGAAAGCACTGACAACAAAAATAATAATGTCTTAAACCACAATGACTAAAAATGGGTGGTATGGTAGTAAAATATTTTTGGCGGTTCTGGTGTTGTGAAAAGTTATCCATTCATCCATTCATTAGTGAGTCATGGCGCCTCCACCTATACTACCTCCATGATCCACACACTCATCAGGAGACCCATGTAGGAGTGAGTGTGTGGAAAGGTTACAACTACAAGACGACGACGACGACCACCACCACCATAACCTATACCAAGGACCCCATCATCAAGGTCGTTAATTAAGGGGGTGCGGGAGTAGGGGACAGGCTTGGGTAGGGAGGGGGGGTTTGAGGAGTGTGGGAATAGTGGGGACAGGCTTGGGGGTGGGTAGAAAGCCTGTCCCCTATTCCCGCACCCCTCTAACCTCCTAAAGCCTGTCCTCCTACTTCCGGACCCCCAAAAATCCCACCGCAACCCCCTAACCCCCCCCCCCCCCAAGCCTGTCCCCCTATTCCCGCACCCCCTTAACTCTACCAGCCAGCTATATCTTCCCTGGCTGAGGTTTAGGATGATTAACTCAGTCCAAACCAGAAGAAAAACACGATACAAATTAATTCATAAGTTGGAAAATGTTTGGCGGAGTTAAGGAATATTTGGGCGAGAGTGTTCAATGAGTGTCAAAAGTTGTGTCGTTGTGAAATAAGGAGATGAAACAAGGCTATCTTTTTTTTTTTGTTTTTTTAAGGTTATTCACTTTTGTTAAATTGAAGCGCTCTGATTCCTCCAAAGTATGTCAAGGACCAGATGAACAAAAGGAATAGTGTTGTTGCTTGGAATAGTTTGGAGGAATCAGTTGCTCCAGATTTACCAACACTGTATTAAACCACTCTCTAAGACTACAGTACAACAATTCACTCTCCACCAAAAGTGTATAATAATAATAATAATAATAATAATAATAATAATAATAATAATAATAATAATAACAATAATAATAACAATAATAATAACAATAATAATAATAATAATAATAACAATAATAATAATAATAATAACAATAACAATAACAATAATAATAACAATAATAATAATAATAATAATAATAATAATAATAATAATGTATTGTATCTCCTTCCTAACCTTGGCACACAGGAATTCCCATTATAATAGTTTACGATGACGTGATTGTCCACCCACAGTTTCATTTATCCCAAGGAAAACCTGCCAGGGGCTGTATTTACATAGTATTTAATTAACCTTGTAAGAATTTACTTTCTTATCTGTTTATTCATATTATTTTGTATTCATTTTTGTGTTCATTTTTGTGTTCATTTATACAATTAAGTGTTTATTCTTGTTTGTGTCCTGCGGCGATACACAAATGAAAGCAACACCAGTTTTTCTTCAGGTATGAATTTCCAGTATCAAATAATAAATAGTGTTACACTTTCTCTTTTCGTTCCTTCATTTGTTTACTTCTTGCTCATGCACTCTCCCTACAGATTTATTATTCTAAGTGCATCATATATATACTCATTATATCTATTCCCTTACCACACATACAATGATTTCAAGTTTGGGATGGGATGGGATGGGATGGGTCGAGGAGTGAGGGACGGAATTCGATGTGATGTGATAAGATGGGATGTAACGGGATCTCTTTATGACCTCCCTGCCTCCCTCACCTTTACACCAACATCTATATAATAATACTGTAAATAAAGCCGGTATACAGCAAACCCCTCACGACACACCACTTGACATTTTCACATAAGGCCCAAATAGATAAATGAATGGATAAATTGATGTGACTGACTGACTTCCCTATACAACCGACCCTGGGGTGAAACATCGACTTATATTATGGGATCATCTTCTAAAATAAAAAAAATGTGTTGATGAGGAAGGAAGAAGAACGCTCCAAGACTGGAAGACCCTGTAGGACGAGAGGGAGAAGGGACAAGAGAAAGAGAAAGAGAAAGAGAAAGAGAAAGAGAAAGAGAAAGAGAAAGAGAAGAGAGAGAGAGAGAGAGAGAGAGAGAGAGAGAGAGAGAGAGAGAGAGAGAGAGAGAGAGAGAGAGAGAGAGAGAGAGAGAGAGAGAGATAGGATACGTTAAGGGTGACTGAGAGGGAGAAGATAAAATAGAGGAGGGACAACAAGCTACCTTTTTAAGAGTTAACTGATTTGTTTGGGTACCAATTTATTGCACGACTCTCTACTCCCCAACAACAACAACAAGAATGTAAATATAAATAATTATGTATCCCTTCTCGAAAATGTTGATGGGTCCCTACTCGTGGTGAAGTGATTAACGCAGACAGGTTATAGCCGACGAGAGGAAGGGACTTACTTGAGGTGATGTAATACCCAGCACACACACACACACACACACACATACCTACCTCTTGTCCTAATGTATGCAAATTAAAAGGGAAGAAACCTGAAACTATGAGTCCCACACAAGGTCCCTCTATGTTACTGACACTCCCCTGCAGAACCATGGTACCGTATAGGCTCTAGTGCAGCAGGTCCATCTTCAACGCGGAAGCAAAAACTCGTTTATAAAATCTTGTGGTTCCTCTTCCTCCTCTACACAGGCTATATAGTAGGATAGGTTAGGGTAGGATTGGATGCTTCTCTATCTGCATACATGTCTAGGTAACGACTGGTGTGAGAATAAATTGAAAAGGGAAAGGAGAGATTAACTATAGGTCTGGGAGACAAAGGAGAAGGTGGTTGATAAGAGAGGAGGGACAATAAAGGAAATAGAAGGAAATGGGTAAGATTGGTGCATGCATGAGACTGGTAGCCAATTGAAGGAAACAAGGAAATGAGTGAAATTGTTAAGAGGTAGCCAATGGAGATAACCAATTGAAGGAAATGAGTGAGATTGTTAAGAGGTAGCCAATAGAGATAGCTAATTGAAGGAAATGAGTGAGATTGTTAAAAGAGGTAGCCAATAGAGATAGCTAATTGAAGGAAATGAGTGACATTTTTAAGAGGTAGCCAATAGAGATAGCTAATAGAAGGAAATGAGTGAGATTGTTAAATGAGGTAGGTAGCCAATGGAGGTACGTACAACATTGTCTATCACTAGTGCAATACGAACCTAGTGAAAATACTGCAGTGAATTGCCGTAATGGGGATGGGATTGGGTCTTAACCATGGGGTGGGGTGGGGTGGGGTGGGGTGAGGTGAGGTGGGGGAGGGTGTAACAAACATGATTTGGTGGACCTACTGTACTGTACTGGATTCTACTGACTCCTACACACAACACTACACAACAACAACTACCATCCAGGACCAGGAAGTCAGTTGTAGTAGTTGTTGTTGAAATTCCTCAAGCTGTCTGGCCGAGTCTGTTTCGTGACACAGTTTGGAGGGAATCAGTACCGGTAGCAAGATTGTAGTGTACTTACTTCCCACTCTTAGAAAACTACTGATGATGATGATGATGAAAACAATAACAATGGTAATAAAAGACAATCATAGATGGCTAGGATTAGTTTGATGACTAGACTATGCCGATGATAATGACTGATATGATTGATAATAGGCGATACTGATAATGAGAGACACACAATCTTAACAACAACAATGATGACAATAATGATGGTGATGATGATTGTGAAAATATTACTTATCCTACATGTGTGTGTGTGTGTGTACCTAGAAGTTCTTTATACGCACCGTCACTTACTTCACCCGGTGTGTGTGTGTGTGTGTGTGTGTGTACCGAGAAATCTTTTATACGCACCGTCACTTTTCCGGCTACATGTTGAATATGAATGTTGACTGCTGTTTCCAAGTGATACTGCACCCACCCAGTGAATGTGTGTGTGTGTGTGTGTGTATGTAACTATATGTGTGTGTGTGTGTACTAGTCAAGGCTGAGATGAGGAGTGGGAGGGAGGGGGAGGGGGGGGGGGGGGAGGGAGGGGGAAGTAGTAGACGACCTTGAATCATCCCGGAACAAGGACCGTCCATGCCAGGTAAATACATCTAGTCACACACACACACACACACACACACACACACACACACACACACACAAACACACACACATACACACACAAACAAACACAAACAAACACACACACACAGAGTCAGAATCAAACCTACTCATCGATTTGTTAGTGTATATCTATAATCTGATCATTCTGCAAGTTGTGACAATTGTGTGAAAAAAAATACAGTTGTTTGTCGATGAATGAAACAAAATGAGTAAAATTACACACCTGGGAAATCACAAGCCATTCGATGTCTAAGTTTCATAATATTATACACGTTCAGTTTCAAAATATTTCGTCAGGCTTAACTTAAATAAGGACTTTTTAGGCTACTACAGTTTCCACCAAATTATTTTTTTCAGGAATCAGGATAAACAGAATAAATAGTTTTGTGGTGATATTTTTGGGGGAGGAATTGGTTGCCTCAGCTTCATCTAAAAAACATTAAAAGTTCTCCATTTCATCTACCTACATCATCAACATCATCTTAGATCGACAATACATACACATCAAAGTCCTTCAATTTATCAACAACATCCTAGACTTCCAAATCATCAATAATAAAAGAATATTAATAATAATAAAAATAATAATAATAATAATAACAATACTAATAAAAACAATAATAGTAATAACAATAACAATACTAATAATGATAATAATACCTCCCTTCAAAACAAACATGCTAAACTAAACCATTGTATTATGACGATATCCTTGGAATATTTGTTGTTGTTGACGTCATGGTATATATGTTTGCCTTGAACTTGACATGTACCTCACCAATAAACACAACAACGAAAACCTTTTAGTGAAGGTATCTCTATCCATCATCATTACCGAGAACTGTGCAGTGGGAGTTTTGTCCAGTCTAAGTTGTAAAAACATACACACACACACACACACACACACAAATACACACAGACACAGACACATACACACAGACACACACTGACTTGCGGCGTGCCACAAGGAAGTAAAACTGGACCACTCTCATTCCTCATGCTGATCAATGATGCCCTCACCGACACCCAGCATCGATGGAAATACGTGGATGACTGCACGGTTGGCATCCCAGTCAACACCAGGACGCCAGATTATAACCCACTGCAAACCACCCTCGACAGACTGCAGACGTGGACAGAACATAACAATGTCTCTATCAACCACACCAAGACCGTGGTGATGCACGTCTGTACCTCATCTACAGCTGTGCCGCCCCCCCAGCTCACAATTGGCCCTCATCCACTCCAAGTCATCCACTCCTTCAAGCTTCTCGGCATCACAGTGGATGATAAATTATCATGGAAGCAACATGTAGCTAGGATGGTTAAGGTAGCCTCTTACAAACTATACATGCTGCGCAGACTCAGGTCTCTGGGGACTCCAACAGGGGATTTGAAGGTAGTCTATACCACCTTCATATTACCCTCCCTACTGTACTCCTCCCCAGTGTGGTCTTCATCTCTCACTAAAACACAGCAACAACAGCTGGAGAAAGTACAGAAGAGGGCATGCAGGGTCATACTTGGCCCTGCCTACACCAGCTACAATCATGCCCTCACCACCCTGAGTCTGCTCAGCCTGACAGTCATGTATGAGCAAGCCCTTATCAAGTTTGGAGAAGGCTTGTTAAGTAACCCACGTCACCGTCACCTACTACCACCTAACGCTCCTCCATTAGCCAGGGCTACCCGACACCAAAACAAACTGGTGCCGCTCAAAGCCCCTCGCACTGACCGCTATCGCCATAGCACTATTCACACTTTAGTGCGAACGATAAACAATTAAATTAACATGTACTGTATGTCTCCAAGTTGTAGCATTAGTTCTTAGAATTAAGAATTAATATTAATGTAATTTTTCCCCTATGTATATTTTCAGTCTCTGACTGCCATGTAAATAAACCGTTAATTATTATTATTATTATTATTATTACAGCCTATAACAGTATAGAAATATGTCCAACTATTCAAGTGCCTAATTATTATCCTTCGTGTAAAATTAAGTGACGCACATACGAGTCATTAAACAGTTAAGTGTCGAAGTTTTACTGGGTTTGTAGTAATACCTTTTTGGAGTAAGGTGGAGCGATTGATTCCTCTTAATTAATCAAAGTATACCAGGAAACAGTACCATATGAATAAAAATAATGATGGCTTGTTGTTGCTTGGAATTGGTTGGAGGAATCAGTTGCTATACAGATTTACTATTTCAACAACATTGTATTATTCCCTTATATCTTCATGGAGTTTATATATATGGTGATAGTCAGAGAGCGTGAAGATGTTGGTCGCCTTTCACTGTAATAAACACAAACTTTCACTCCCATATATTCACACAAACACATATATACAAGAACACTGAACTCTCTCTCACACACACACACACAGTCATGCAGGTAACGTAACCACACACACACACAGAGACATTGAAAATCTCACGAGTAACTACACACATTCGATCACACATTCACACGTACGCACTCACTTGAATCACACGCACACCCATACACATGCAGAGAGAGAGAGAGAGAGAGAGAGAGAGAGAGAGAGAGAGAGAGAGAGAGAGAGAGAGAGAGAGAGAGAGAGAGAGAGAGAGAGAGAGAGAGAGAGAGAGAGAGAGAATGTGTATGAGAAGGCTGACAGAAACCACAACTACGTAGGATGACAACACCAACTTTCTTCACCCTACTCATCTTTGTGTGTGTGTGTGTGTTTAATATATTTTATATTTTAGAGAGGGAGGTGTTTAAAATAGTTATGAATATGTAACTTTCTGTGTCTGTAACTATGAATATACTTGTACTCATATATAATACGCTATTCCAATCGTACATACAAGATAGATAGTATCATGCATTCATATTCATTCTGAAACGCTAACTTAAACAACTTAAATTGGCCTAAACACACACACACACACACACATTTTCATTCACTGACAAATGTGGGCTGAATTTCACTGTCCATATGCCTGCCTGTCTGTCTGTCTATCAATCTATAACTCACTTTTTATTTACCTGTCTCTATATAATTTTTCTGTCTGTCTGTCTGCCTTTCCTTCACTTTTCATCTACCTGTCTACCTATTTAACTTTTCTTCACTTCTCAACCACCTGTCTCTATAATATTTCTGTCTACCTGTCTGCCTTTACCTGTCTGTGTGTCTATCTTTCAGCTGTCTTTCTGTGTCACAATTTCTACTCACGAGGTAACATGTGTCGGGTGAAATTTTGTTACATCTCTTGACCATCTGTCGTTTGATGGTGGTAATGGTGGTAGTTGTTGTAGATGGTGGTAGTTGGTGGTAGTTGTTGTAGATGGTGGTAGTTGTTGTAGATTGTTGTAGTTGTGGTGGATGGTTGTAGTTGTTGTAGATGGTGGTAATTGTGTAGATGGTGGTAATTGTGGTGGATGTTGGTAGTTGAGGTGATTTATGGTAGTTGCAATGAGTGGTGGTAGTTATGGTAGATGTTATAGATGTTTAGTTGTGGTAGATTGTGGTAGTAGTAATAGTACATGAAAGACGAGACGCAGGTAATGTGTGTGTGTGTGTGTGTGTGTGTGTGTTAGCTGTCACGGTAGATTATGTTCGGTGGGTTGGGTAGTATAGATGGGGCGGTAGAAAGTTGTTCCGGTAGGCATTACACACACACACACACACACACACACACACACACACACACACACACACACACACACACACACACACACATTTCTTCACTTACGTTCTTCAAATAGCAATCTCTCATCACCTCTAACTGTGTATCAACTCTCTCTCTCTCTCTCTCTCTCGTGGTAATCAAGAACCAATCACCTTGAGGAATGTAGCCAAAATCTGCGTGACGTCACAACACTCACGAACACTACACCATATGCAGCAGCCAATCAGATAACACCATACTTCACTCCTCCTCAGCCAATCACGATTTCGCTTTTATCCGAGAAAAGAATCACTCAGAAGTACCGCTAATGTTTTTTTTGTTTGTTTCTTTTTTACATTTACGGAGATTTTTTTAAGATTTGTGTCGCGCCGCTCATAGCTACTTTAATCGCAACCTAGAGAGAGAGAGAGAGAGAGAGAGAGAGAGAGAGATAGAGAGAACCACCTGGCGGCAGTGGGTAAACAGGACAGGTGTGGGTCTGTCTGTGTGTGTGTGAAGAAAGAGGGAGAGAGAGCGGGGGGAGGGAGAAAGAGAGATTGGGGGGAGGGGGTGGGGGACACAGGTAAGGGGGTCAACAGGTGTGGGTGCTGTGGGGTGATCCAGGTGAAACTCTTCTCGTCTTACCTGTACTAATTAATATACCACCAACAACAACAACACAACAACAATGACAACAACACCACCACTCGTATGTAATGTATGTGTGTGTAATGTATGTGTGTAATGTATGTGTGCGTAATGTATGTGTGCGTAATGTATGTGTGTGTGATATGATGTGTATGTGTGACGTGATATAAATATGTATGTATGCGAGTATGTATGTGTGTGTGTGTGTGTGTGTGTGTGTACCCATAATAATGAGAGCCTGACTTGCCACGAGGGATCCTTCTAACAATAACAACAAGAGAGGAAGGAAGAGTTCAGTGCCATGCCAAACCCGACCATAAAAACTACCCTAACTGTCCCACCAATCGACCCACCAACCAACCAACCGACCGACCAACCGACCCACCAACAAACCGACCAACCGACCACCCAACCACTACAGTATTTACCAGCGGCGTAGAGATTGTTGGAGTCGTTATCTCACCTCGGCCTGGTTACCGGCGGCGGGATGTTGACCTCAAACTGAATATGGTGCACTGGGTTCTTAAGAGGTCTGTTGTTGTTGTTGTTGTCGTCTGTTTGTTTGTTTGTTCCCTTTTCCTCTCTCTCTCTCTATCTGTCCCTCTCTCTCTCTGTCCCTCTCTCTCTCTCTCTCTGTCTCTCTCTTTACATATACAATCCCTTAACTCGCTTGCTTAATAAGGAAGGGAAAGGTTAACAAATAGATAATGTTCATCGATAAAATATAAAAAAATCACACCAGTAACAAACTATCATATGAAGAACGAAAAATATACAAGGAAATACGAAAATACGAAATATGAAAAATATACAAGGAAATACGAAAATACGAAAAATATACACAAGAGAAATTAAACATATATTAACGGGGATAAAATCTCAGAAATAACAACACATGCAGTTCCCTCAATTTTATATCCAACATGTTCTTTAAATATATTGATATGTTAATTAAATAGGTGAATTAAAACATGAACTCTCAATTATTAAACTATTTGAGCTTGACACACATCCAGCTAAAGATCAAGGGAAACAGAGGTCGCAGAAATTCACATCGATAATAATACAAGGCACTATAATTATCTCTGAACAAAATTATTAGTCACCAGGAACACAATATTATTATTACACTATACTCGGGAACTAAATATAAATAAACTATATACCACATGATTAAGCAAACTTTTATTATATCATTTATATTTATTCTCAACTCTTGAATCATACATGTACCCTTTTCTCGATGTTGCTTCAAAACTTATAATCCCATTTCACTATCTCTCTCCTTCGTAAGTATATTAATTATGATATTTCGTGTTTTCCCATCAACCATGTGTATGTGTAATGTATAAGTGTGTTTGTGATGTGATGTGAAGTATGTGTGTAATGTATGTGTATGTGTGTGTGTGTGTGTCAAGTGTGTGTGTGTGTGTCAAGTGTGTGATATGTATGATAGTTCCATGTAATTCCTGCACCTATTTTACTTTGGACATCCTGAATTATGGCCAAATACATACATACATACATACCGGTACAGTATATACAGCTTGGAGGCGTATAATTATATACTGTACATACATACATAACAACCGCTACAGGAAAACGTACTATATATTCTTTCGCCATTCGTACTCTGGATATTTGAAACTTTATAAATTATCGTGTGTTGCAAGATCGTCTGACGAGTTGCGATGCTTCAGGACACAAATAGTTTAGTAGGGACCACACTACCAAGAAGGTTTATATGTCACTTGTCCCTGGAAACCGTGTGTGTGTGTGTGTGTGTGTGTGTGTGTGTGTGTGTGTGTGTGTGTGTGTGTGTGTGTGTGTGTGTGTGTGTGCTCCTGGGGCCCTGCGAGTTTCACCTGCCCTGCTTTATCTACCTCCTTCTTGCCCTGCCCTGCCCTGCCCTGGCTTGTACCTTTAAGGGGGAAATAACCTGTTGTGTGTTAATTGGAGCATACGTATATATAGCCCCCCTTAAACCTTATCATAAAATACAACCCTATTGTATCTATACGGAGGGATTATATTTCTTTCCATCCATTATCTGTACAAAAAGGGATTATATTTTTTCTTTCCATCTATTATTATCTGTACAAAGAGGGATTATATTTCTTACCATATAATTATAGTGTGGAGGAAACAACAACGGCCTAGTTTCCCACGACAGGTAATCAATTCCCTTAATAAAGAAACTAATTAGTCCCTTCATCACCTGAGGGACACACATAAATGGAAACAAATAACTGAAGGTGAAAATAGAGGCTAAGAAATTACGAGAACACGATTTTAGACTTCGCTTTTCTTTATTTCCTGGCGAGTATATTCCACATTAATCCTTACCGTCCTCAATATCTATTAAAAAAATAAATAAATGGTAGGAATAGAAAACAAGAGGGTTGAAGAAATAACACCAAAAAAATAGAATATCAGAATCGCCAAAGGAAAACACACAACAAGGAAATAAACCCAAGCCCAACACCCAAAACATGAGAATAGAGAAAGTAAGAACAACTGAGAAATTACACGGAAGGAAGCAAAAAAAGAAAGTGGAAAATTACACCAGAAGACTGTAAATAAGAACAAGGGGAAAATGGAAAATGAGATTGTATGACGATGGCAATAATGAGATGATAAAAGAAAGGAAAGAAAGTTAGTTGGACCAAGAATACACCAATAAAGGAGAGACAATGAGACGTTAAGAAGAAGAAACCAAGGTGACAGGAAATGCAAGAAAACAGAGAAAACGAAACAGTAAAAAAAAAGAAACCACAATGAGAGAAAAGGCAATGAAAACTACAGACAGAGAAAAGAGAAACAAGAAAATTAAATAGATAATCAGACAGTAGGAAAAAGAAAGAAACCACAGAATGAGAGAAAAAGGGAAAACTCCAAAGAAAGTCGGACCCAAACCTCACACCCCTCAAAAGTAGAGAAACCCGTGATTAAGGAAAACAGTCCCATATATTGTACACCCTCTTTACTCCTCTTGCATGTGTACCATCTTAGTTTGTCTGTCTGTCTGTCTTGTTGTGTTTGTTTGTTTGTCTGCCTATCTGTTTGTCTGCCTGTCTGTTTATCTGTTTGTTTGCCTGCCTGTCTGTTTATCTGTTTGCCTGCCTGTCTGTCTGCGTACTCTATCTATATTTATTCGTCTACATCCCTGTTTGTTTACCTAGCTGCCAGACTGTCAACTCCTCACCACTACTACTAGCTTTGTCCACTCTAGTTCCATTGGCTGCACAAACTACAATAAACTGCATAATAATTTTCCCCTCCTGCACCCACCAACACTCGTTAAGCAACACTCGCTCGCACACACACACACACGTAGAAAATAATAATAATAATGATCCCCTCGCTGGCTGACAACGTGAAATGCTAAAGTAGGTATCACAAGGGGCTGTTTTCCTCCGTCCTGTGGGCAAACTAAGGCTTCCTACGTCCTACAACCAGTTTTATGAGATGTAAAGAACAACGAGGTATACAAACGAGGCAAATTTCGCTACTAGATCGGAGGAGGATGGACGGGAAACGGAGGAAATATACGTGCCAGTGTGTTAGTCCCTTTCAATTCACCCCAACCACCACAACAACTCCAAGGGTCATGCATGTACAGGAGAGACGAAGTGAGAAATGTCATGTCATATAAAGAGGAGTCATGGTGTTGGACGATAGCGATGATGATGATGATAATATTTCCTCGCATAAGGCCCTAAGCGAGTAGTACATTCACTCACTCCAACCACAAAACTACCTACTGCATATAAGAACCGCATTTCCCCCCACTCTCCTCCGTTCTAAAATCTCAATGGAGAATGACAAACATATCAAACTCGACCCCATCCGTTTGTTGTCTGTCACGCGTCAATATAACTCAAGAATAACAAGACCCTCCTCGTTCACCTAAGTCCACTTGAACATACAATCGTCGGTGGCGGGTAAAGGTAGTGATTGACGCATGTATAGTAAGCAAGTTTGTACCCAAGTCGTATGTTTGTTGTCCATCCATCTCAACCGATATACTGCTGTGATGTATACAAACACACTCGATTACCACATCATACACAATACACACTGTCTCCACCATTACTGTCTGCTTGTATGTGCGTGTGTCGAACTGGCCATAGCTCTATATAAAGGGGTCATAGTCTGTTGTGGATGAAATATAGGGCCACTGATACGTACGACTAAACAAAAACAAAAAATACCCGAATTGTATAACTCAAGTACTTGTCTATATCCTATGATAGAAGTAAAGATGAAAGACGCATGATGGAAG
>JAWZYT010003764.1:60000-65282 GCA_034508575.1 Petrolisthes manimaculis | reverse complement strand
AAGAAGGAAGAAGAAAGAAGGAAGAAGAAAGAAGGAAGAAGAAAGAAGGAAGAAGAAAGAAGGAAGAAGGAAGAAGGAAGAAGAAAGAAGGAAGAAGAAAGAAGGAAGAAGAAAGAAGGAAGAAGAAAGAAGGAAGAAGGAAGAAGGAAGAAGAAGAAGAAGGAAGAAGAAAGAAGGAAGAAGAAAGAAGGAAGAAGAAAGAAGAAAGAAGGAAGAAGAAAGAAGGAAGAAGGAAGAAGGAAGAAGAAAGAAGGAAGAAGAAAGAAGGAAGAAGGAAGAAGGAAGAAGGAAGAAGGAAGAAGAAGAAGGAAGAAGAAGAGAAGAAGGAAGAAGAAAGAAGGAAGAAGAAAGAAGGAAGAAGAAAGAAGGAAGAAGAAAGAAGGAAGAAGAAAGAAGGAAGAAGGAAGAAGGAAGAAGAAAGAAGGAAGAAGAAAGAAGGAAGAAGAAAGACTGAAGAAGGAAGAAGGAAGAAGGAAGAAGGAAGAAGGAAGAAGGAAAGAAGGAAGAAGAAGAAGGAAAGAAGGAAGAAGAAAAGAAGGAAGAAGAAAGAAGGAAGAAGAAAGAAGGAAGAAGAAAGAAGAAAGAAGGAAGAAGAAAGAAGGAAGAAGAAAGAAGAAAGAAGAAGAAGAAAGAAGGAAGAAGAAAGAAGAAGAAGAAGAAGGAAGAAGAAAGAAGGAAGAAGAAAGAAGGAAGAAGAAAGAAGGAAGAAGAAAGAGCAGCATCCACACACACACACACACACACACACACACACACACACACACACGGCTTAAAACTTTTCACCAGCTAATTAGGTCGCAACTCTGAAGAACTCTTACCCAAATTTCAACCCCCTCCTCCTCCTCCTCCTCCTCCTCCTCCTCCTTCACTCCTCTATCCTGACTGATTTTGTTGTGATGGCTGTGTGTGTGTGTGTGTGTGTGTGTGTGTGTGTGTGAGAGAGAGAGAGAGAGGCTACAATAAGCATCTTAGTAGCACAATACACACACAAAAGATTACCCCACCCCACCACCACCACCACACCACCAAACACACACACACACACACATAACAGATCACCCAATCACCACCGCTACACACACAAACACACAGATGAGATCACATTACCACCACACACAATAACACATACACACAACAACAAACCCCACCCCACCACACACACAAAAAAAAAAACACACACACAGAAAAGACCAACCAATCACCACCAAACACACACAACAACACACACAACAACAAACCCCACACCACAACACACACAACAACACACACAACAAACCCCACACCACCACCACCAAACACACACAACAACACAACACACACACAACAACAAACCCCACAACAAACCCCAACCCACACACTACAACAAACCCCACACCACACACAACAACAAACCCCACACACACAACAACAAACCCAACTCCACCACCCCCACCCCACACACACAACAACACACACACACACAACAACACACCCAACAACACACACACACACAACAACACACAACAACACACACACACACAATACACACCCACCAACAACACGACCCCTGCCTGGCTCCTGATAGGCTGGTTGGGTTCTGATCCACTAAGACCATTACTGACCACCAGCTAATCACCAGGGTGGGTTGGCTTAGCTGGCTTTACTTGTGGACACACGAGAGACGAAGGCAGGAACCCGAGCCAACCCAAGGAAGTTAGAGTTGGTTTAGCTTTATGTTACGCTATTGACCAAAGGAAGTTAATTTAGCTTTGTTTTACGTTATTGAAGAAATGAAGTTAATTTAGCTTTATGTTACGTTATTGATCAAATGGTTAGTTTGTTTAGCTTTATGTTACGTTATTGATCAAATGAAGTTAATTTAGCTTTGTGTTATGTTGTTGAAGAAAGGAATTAAGACAAACCAACTAAAGGAAGGTAGTTAGTTTTATGTTACCGAAAAAAAAAAGGTAATTTGGATGAAAAAGAGAGACAGAGGGAAATTGGACGAAAGAGAGAGACAGAGGGAAATTGGACGAAAGAGAGAGACAGAGGGAAATTGGAGGAAAGAGAGAGACAGGGAAATTGGAGGAAAGAGAGAGACAGAGGGAAATTGGAGGAAAGAGAGAGACGGAGGGAATTTGAAGTAAAGAGAAATGGAGAAAAATTGGAGGAAAGAGAGAAACTAAAGAAAATTGGACGAAAGAGATAAACTAAAGAAAATTGGAGGAAAGAAAGAGAGAGAGAGAAAGAAAGAAAGATAGAGAGAGAGAGACAAAGATAGAGAGAGAGAGACAAAGAAAGAGAGAGAGAGAGAGAGAGAGAGAGAGAGAAGAGAGAGAGAGAGAGAGAGAGAGAGAGAGAGAGATAAAATGATGCCTGAAAGTGTCACCAAACTGGAACACGGTCTCTTGTGTTCTATATTTGTGAGGGACATGTGGAGACGAGAGGCAGGCAAAGGTTCCATCTGTCTGTGTGTGTGTGTGTCATTCTTTTTGTCTCTCTCTCTCTCTCTCTCTCTCTCTCTCTCTCTCTCTCTCTCTCTCTCTCTCTCTCTCTCTCTCTGTCTGTGTGTGTGTCTGTCTCTGTCTGTGTGTTTGTTTGTCTTACTGTGTGTGTGTGTGTGTGTGTGTGTGTGTGTGTGTGTGTGTGTGTGTGTTTGCGTCTGTCTGTCTATCTGTCTCTCTGTTTGTCTGTCTGTTACTCAATCTGTATGTCTGTTACTCTGTGTGTCTCTGTCCATCACTCTGTCTGTCTGTTTGTCTGTCTGTCTCTCTCTCTCTCTGTCTCACTTATTTAGTCTATTTGTCTCTGTCTGTCTGTCTGTCTGTCTGTCTGAAACCTGACATAACGTATAAAAGTTACCGGTACTCCTGAAATGATAAAAAAAAGTTGAATAAAGTTAATTAATAAATGTATTAATTAATCTATTCACTCATAAAAAACACAGACGAATAGATTACCACTAACCTGACCCCCTCCCTTCCCCCCCCCCTCCCCATCCAACCCCCCCTCTCCCACCATCCTCCTCCTTCCCCTCCCTTCCCCCCTTCCCCACCATCCTCTTCCCCCCTCCCACTCCCACCACCAATAAAAGAAAAAGTTTCAGTCGTAAAAAGTTTTCCACCACTATATTTAAATTGTACGACCTGTCTGCCTGTTGTCACCATCTAATGTATACCCATTTATTTATTTATTCATCTTTCTATTTATTTATTCATCTTTCTATTTATTTATTTCATTTATTTATTTATTTCTGTATTATATTTATGTCTGTATTTATTTATTTATCTATTCATTTATATATTAATTCATATATTTATTAAGTTATTCACTTATTTATCTATTGATTTACTTATATATATATATATATATATATATATATATATATATATATATATATATATATATATATATATATATATATATATATATATATGAGCAAGTGTGTGAAAAATAATTATCTATTCATACACAATATTTTTTTAATTATTAATATTATTATTGTCTTTAATTTATATATTATTGCTACTATTTTGTTATTATTGTTATTGTTTAATACTTGAATCACTCAGCATAACAAATCCTACGGTATGTGTTGATTAAAAAAAAACAAGAACATGAAGGAAAACCCTTCAAAAGCTCCGGCTCTTAATGATTCAAGTGAAATGAGTGAGTGAGTGAGTGAGTTGAACTCCTTTTAAGAAATGGTCGCCCCAAGAAGAATGAGTGAGTGAGTGAGTGAGTGAGTGAGTGAGTGAGTGAGTGAGTGAGTGAGTGAGTGAGTGAGTGAGTGAGTGAGTGAGTGAGTGAGTGAGTGAGTGAGTGAGTGAGTGAATGAGTGAGTGAGTGAGTGAGTGAGTGAGTGAGTGAGTGAGTGAGTGAATGAGTGAATGAGTGAGTGAGTGAATGAGTGAGTGAGTGAGTGAGTGAGTGAGTCAGTTGAAGCATTTTAGAAGTTGTCGCCCCAAAAAGAACAAGAACAATAATTACGATAAGACCTTGAGCTAAAAACTTTAACTAATGTTCTCTGTAGGACTTTGTGAGTTGGACTGTACCGTGCCCAGGGATCAGATGGGTCAAGTGCCAACAAGAAAAGGGACTCAACCTCATCCGTTAAAGAGTGGATAAAATATATATGATAATAAACGAATGTGATATTAAAAAATTACAATACAGTATACACAAATTATTGTAAAAATTATGATTAACTAAAATTTTAAACAAATATTATAAGAAAAATATTAATAAAGAAAAAATAAAAATAAAAATGATAATAAACAAAATGTTTAAACTACAATGATTACAAAAATTATAAATAAAAATAATAATAAACAAAAAAAAATATGATAAAAAAAAAAAATCACACTTTTCTATATGCCTTTCAACCACTTACCTTAAAAGGACCTTGTGATCGTGTATGGGATTTGGTGGAGGCTTCTGATTCCTCCTGACTATGCCACGAAACAAACTCCTTCCATATACAGTAGGTGTGTGTGTGTGTGTGTGTTTCGTGGCAATATTTGAAGGACTCGTATACCTCCATATTACATGACAGGGTCCCTTAAAAAAAAATTCTTCTGTTTTGTATACTTGTCGTTTCTTACCTTGAAATTAAAGAAAGAAAACATTAATTAACAGAGTGAAAATAATGTGAATTAATTTATATAAGGAAGGTTAAGGGGGTGCGGAGGTAGGGGACAGGCTTGCGAGGGGGGGGTAATCTGTTTCCAAGCCTAGTGTGGAGGAATCGGTTGCTCCAGAATGACCAACACTACACTGAACCCTCCAAAATAATACAATACTGCTGTGAGTGTAATCCTTTTCCAGGCAACGAGAGGTTTGGAGGAATTAGTCGTCGTCAAATTTGTCCACAACAGTTTAAGGACTCTGTGATCGCGTAGGAAAATTGGAGGCTTCTGTTTCCTTCTGACTATGCCACGAAACAAGCTCCTTCTATATAGGTAGTGTTTCGTGGCAATAATTGAAGGACTCATTTACCTCCAATTTTCTGAGTACAATACAGGGTCCCTTAAATCCACTTAGGAGACGTAATCCAGTGTGTACGAATTGGACACATACTGATTACTCCACACTATGCCTTGAAGCAGACTACCTGAGTGAGTGGAAGAGTGGGTGGTTATGATATGACACACACACACACACACACACACACACACACATACAGATTACTCCAGACTACCTGAGTGAGTGAGTGAAGGAGTGGATGATCATGATACACACACACATACACACATATTACTCCACACTATACCTTGAAGCAGACTACCTGAGTGAGTGGAAGA
>JAWZYT010003764.1:22500-55000 GCA_034508575.1 Petrolisthes manimaculis | reverse complement strand
ATTAATCAAACGAACTCCAGCAACTACAGTATATATTATGAACAGAGTTTTTTATTTTTTTTCGTAATTATTAATTCGAAACTTCAACTAAACCTGGATTCATCTGCTTCGAATAGTATTAATCAAACTAGCAGAACAGGAATTAAAACCTTTTGTAATTATTGATTCCAAACCTCATCTAGACCAGGATACGTATTATGACTCGTGACTGTACATAAATAAATAAACATTACATTACTCGTGGGTTGCTTTTTTCCTAAATATTATATTCTGACTGAACATTTGGGTGGCATGGTTCGAATCAATGGCTTCGAATCAATGGCGTCTAGTTTAACCCCTTTAAAATGGTGAGTCACGTCAGATTTCATTATATATTTATCTTGTGTGAAAAAAAAAAAAAAAATGTGATATGGGTTTGTATTATGGACCCTGTGATCATGTACGAGAATTGGAGGCTTCTGATTTTTCATGACTATACCACGAAACAAACTCCTTCCATATAGGTGGTGTTTCGTGGCAATATTTGAAGGCTTCATCTACCTCCAATTTTCTTACTACAGTACAGTCGGCGGCAAAAGTCCTGTCGCCTCACCTGCCTCACCGAGACGCAAAGTGTTCATGGACTCGAGAAATACGCATGTTTACTACACTTAATTATCTCGAGTCTATGAACATTGCGTGCCTCGGTGAAGCAAGTGAGGCGACAGGACTTTTGCCGCCGACTGTACATCACAGGGTCCTCGAAGGGAGACTCTATTGTTGGTGAATTGGAAGGCGAATGATTCCTCTAACTAACTCACTATCCACTACCACGACATTGATTGATTCCCTGTTTTATTATATACCACTGAGCACGTCTGTTTGTCCTGGTTTAATTTTTGGAGGAATCATTGACCTTCCAATTCACCAACACGATAATCTCCCCTTCTAGGATACAATAACAATATGGAAGAACTGAGAGAGAGAGAGAGAGAGAGAGAGAGAGAGAGAGAGAGAGAGAGAGAGAGAGAGAGAGAGAGAGAGAGAATGGACAGCAAGCACGAAAGGAAACACAAGGAAAGGAGTGACAATTGCCTAGTACCAAATCAACCACCTCATTACTTTAACCCCTACCAACTCCCTCTATGGCTAGTTAGCTACTGTATGTAACCCCCAGTAAATCCACAACAAGGCTCCCTTTTGAGCATGTACGTACAGTCATATAATAAGCTAAAGTTTCATTTTAACCCCAATCTTTGTCTACTATTGAGCATGTAGCACTAAGGAAAAGATTCAGAGATAATATTCAATCTATCTCTGTATTCTGATAATGGTATCTTGAAGTAGTGATAAACAAAAGGTTCAGAGATAATATTCAATCTATCTCTATATTCTGATAATGGTATCTTGAAGTAACGATAAACAAAATGTGAGATAATATTCAATCTATCTCTGTATTCTGATAATGGTATCTTGAAGTAGCGATAAGGAAAAGGTTCAGAGATAATATTCAATCTATCTCTGTATTCTGATAATGGTATCTTGAAGTAGCGATAAGCAAAATGTGAGATAATATTCAATCTATCTCTGTATTCTGATAATGGTATTTTGAAGTAGCACTAAGCAAAAGGTTCAAAGATAATATTCAATCTATCTCTGTATTCTGATAATGGTATCTTGAAGTAGCGATAAGGAAAAGGTTCAGAGATAATGCCCAATCTATCTCTGTATTCTGATAATGGTATCTTGAAGCTGAGAAGATATTTAGAATTATTATGCTCGTGAAATGTGTGAAATCTATCGAAAATAAAATATTAAACTTTAAAGAAATAATACTTCGTGATCTGCCCAACAATAATTCTCGCCAGATTAGATTATATAGGGTGTGAACTTCAGCTCTTGACTGTACTCTATAAGGCTATTCTGACCCTGCCATGATACCTTCCCCCCCCACCCCATTACCTTCAGGAGTTGACTATACTTTACCACTTATACTTATTTATACCCTAATAGTATTTCCACAGTTGTCTATACACTGATCGTCTTATTGACTATAATTATGTACCAATTTGGGGGATCGAATGCTCTCCTCGTCTCTATAATCTTGATCAATATTCCTGACCGTCATAGATATATTATAAAATGATAGTCTGGAAGAATGAATAGTTAAGAAATCAATGGTCCACTGATTTTTTTTTATCTCAATTCCCCTGACTATGATAGGATAAAATTTAATAACCAAGTCTTTTTAGAAGGAGGAATAAAAATTAATGTTCTCGTAACCACAAGTCCTGCTCTCTATTTCCCTGACCATGATATACGATATATATATTAAATAAGTCTAGTAAATAATAATAGGGTCCAGCATTCACGATCCCAAAGCACTGTACAGAACACAACCCACACAGACCCACACAGAGAGGGTCATAACACACCCTCTTCTGAATCAGCTTAATTAATAGAAGGACTTCGTTTTGGTAAATTCGATGGTTACTGTTGATTCCTCCAAACTATGTCATCAAACAAATACCCCCCTATTCGTAGCATTGAAGTGATCTGTTTCCTGGCATACTTTGGAGGAATCAGTAGCACTCCAATTTAACAAAAGGAGTTCCTCCCCTTTATGGACCCTGTGAAGTAGTGAGAATATTATTGGAGGTATATTTGTCCTTCTAATATTACCACGAAACACCACCATCTATATAATAATGTATATAAAAGGAGCTCGTTTGTTTCGTGGCATAGTCAGGAGGAATCAGAAGCCCCCACCAAGTTTCACCCACGATCATAGGGTCCTTAAGGAGACAATCTTTCTTACCACGTATAGTTTGTTTATATATTAAGTTACATGCAATCACAATCACTTTGGCCTCGGAAAAAACTCTATGACTACCTTAAATGTGATGATGATGATAATACTAACAATAATAAAAAAAGGCAATGCTTCCTTAGATAATAATTATAACTATATAAAAATCGCCCATAACTATATGAATAACTATAATAATAATAATAATATTAATGAAAGTAAGAGTGATGCACAACAATGATTCACTTCCTCACTCTCTTTCTCGCTCGTTCTCGTCGTGCTTTTCGTACTCAGTCAGTCGTACCACAGTCACACGTACAGTACACCTTAACCACACGTACAGTACACCTTAACCACACGTACAGTACACCTTAGATACACGTACAGTACACCTTAGCATCTAGAAGAGTGAAGGCCATTCTTGAACACAACAAAGTCCCCCTAGCCAAGGAAGGAAGGGGTCGTGATACAAGGACATTTTTGGTGGTGTTGACGATGGCTTGCTTCCAGTACTATGACCCCATGGACACACTAAGGAACAAGTGTTTATTTACAGTCACAATCCATCAATTATCCACCTACACTTTCCCTCCATCGTAGTTAATATCTTGGTAATAAAGAACAACATGTGTATGATTTTGCAGGACAACCTATTAATAATTGAGGGGGTTGTTGAGTTGACGTAAGGTGTTGTTGTTGTTGTACGATTATATTTTGATATGATACTAGTTTATTCGAACGATGGAAAGAAAGTGTCGGTGGTTATTTGATTGTGGCTGTACAGTCACGGTCAAAACGTCTTGGATCAGATCAGGCGAAAGAAAGTGAGCCATTGGTGTGAAGCTTATGATCCAATATGAACCAATAGCTTTAGTTTCGGATCATTTTTCGAGCCCGCTTCTTTCCGAAATGTGTTGCAGGACTCTTGATCATGTCTGTACGTAAAGTTATGGTCTAATGTATTGTAACACCTTCCAATGAGATGGCTTCGAAAAATGATCCGAAACTATAGCTGTTGGTGTGTACAATTTTGGTTCATAAAATTAACTCAAATAGCTCGCTTTTATTCACCAGGTTGCAGTACATTAGACCATCACATTACCATGACATCAACACCACCACGGATGTCCTTGCATACAACCCCCCTAGGAAACACGGCATCAAAACTACACCTTTCACCTGACGCAAAAGTTTCGACATTTTGAAAAGTGCACCAGGGAAAAAAAAAAAGTTGAAGTTACTGTATGTCTGATGATGTTTGGGATAATATTATAATTATGTAGGAATGTCTGTTTTTTATAAAGTGGGTATGAGTTAGGTTAAAAATGTTCAGGTCACAAAACTAAATGTGGAATTATGTTAAACTTTGTCCAATGCTAAAATAGTACCATATAATTATTATAGTACTTGGAACAACAGTCAGTAATATAAAAGAAGTTATAATAATTACACTGCATTTATAGAACACAGAGGTCAAATCTTAATATAAAAAAAATGCAAATAGGGAAATATATGTGTTTCCGGAATACTTGTAGGTTGTTGAACTAGAAGGGGAAACTTGTCAACACCAACCAACCAAACACACACACACGGTTCTTACAACATCACACCACTGCTCTCCTACACCGTGATTCTATTTTTTATTTTTACTTGAAAGGAGACATCTGTTTCGTTTTTTTTTTTTTCGTGCTTTTGACAATTTTGAAGGACTACTGATTCTTCCAAATTATCATAAACAAAAAACATAATCCTATTTTATGCTACCTTAAACGTGTTGTGTTTTTATATATATTTTTTAGAGAATTTTTGAAGTTATATTACTTTTTTCCAAAAACCAAACTATCATACGAAATATAAAATAATAAAGTAATGTATCCAGCCATATACTGTACTTCTGAGGTTTTGTTTTTTATATTAATTTTGTTAGAGTGTTTTGAAGTGATATTGCTTCTACCAAAACCAAAATATCATACAAAATATATAATAAATTAATAACATATAACTCTGAGGTTTTCTGTTTATATATTAATTTTGTTAATAGTATTATGAAATTATATCGCTTCTTCCAAATTATCAAACAAAACTTTATATAAAATAATAACATATTTAGCCATAAACTCGTTGAAGTATTCTGCTATTACATTTTTTATATTATTTTGAAGTCATATTGATTCTGCCAAAAACAAAAGCTATCATACAAAACTTTATATAAAATAATAACGTAATATAAAATAATAATAACCTGCCGTATTGTGTTCTTCGGTACCTACAGTTGTGAGAAATCAATCAATATCTTATCCCCTCAAAATTATACAGAGACCTTCCCTCCCTCCCTCGATTTCCCCCCCTTCAAATAATTATAGTATGGCAATCCCTTAATCCCATCTATTTACGGCACCACATGGGTCCCACTATTTACTTATGTCTTTTTGGCAACTTAAAAATATAAATAAATAAATAAAAATAAATCAATAAACACTGGTATGTACACTTTTAGTCAAAGGTATTCCTGTTTTATATTTTTTTTTGACTTGTAATATAATCATAAAAAATATATATCATAGAAAATCAATAAATATACGACACTTTCTTAACTTTTGTAAATTTTTAAAACTAGGATTGTGGTTCATTTTTTAAACTAGCATATCATAATCATAACATTTTGCAAGTACTTCTCTCAGGCTAATTGATTGTCCCTTCAAAAACACGATTTATTTACTGCATGGAAGTTAAATAGAGGTCTTATTTACTGCTTAGAAGAAGTAAAATATAGACCTTATTTACCGCTTAAAGGGAGTAAAATATAGACCTTATTTACCGCTTAGATGAAATAAAATATAGACCTTATTTACCGCTTAGAGAGAAGTAAAATATAGACCTTATTTACCGCTTAGATGAAATAAAATATAGACCATATATAGACGCTTAAAGGAAGTAAAATATAGACTTTATTAAATTTTACCGCTTAAAGGAAGTAAAATATGGACCTTATTTACCGCTTAAAGGAAGTAAAATATAGACCTTATTTACCGCTTAAAGGAAGTAAAATATAGACCTTATTTACCGCTTAAAGAAAGTAAAATATAGACTTTATTTACCGCTTAGATGAAGTAATATAAAGGAGTAATGGTGAACAGTGGTGTGGTGTTGGTGTGTTATGAAGAGGGACACCAACCTTGTACACACCTTTAATTCCCCTTTAATTAAATGCATTATGGGTGCAGCATTCTATAACTAGTAGGAGCTATACAGAACAATATATTTATACCAAACATGATTATCAACGCCGTAAAAAATGTTATAACTCGTACAAAATCACTATCAAAATTAATTATTATATATTATTAGTCGAGGAGTAAAAAAATGTGATATCAAAATGAGTCAAGGGATACATACATACATACATAATTATTTACACAATGTATGAAGCAGGAAAATATAAACAAACAAACAAACAAAAATTAGCTGTTTCAATCTTACTCAAATTGTGCGAATTGGTTAGTCAGTCAGAGAGAGTGATTGATTGATTGATTAATTGATATTAGGCGCCGCAACAGTGAGGTCATACAGCGCCAGAGAAAAGGTGATATACAGGTATGACATCAAGCAGGCAGGAAGGAAATAAAATGAAAAGAGGGACAGTTGAAATCAGAGCAGTGGGACTTGTGTCAACTTAACGACCCTGTGATTGTATATGAGACTTGGTGGCTTCTGATTCCTTCTGACTATGCCACGAAACACGCTCCATCCCTATAGGTGGAGTTTCGTGGCAGTGTTTGAATGACTCGCTAACCTCCAATTTTCTGACTACAGCACGGGGTCCCTTAACGAGGGGGTCGGGTCGTCTTTCATGTCGGGGAATTTTAGTATTGACTGTAGTATCGATTCCTCCAGACGATGCCACGAACAACAACACCTATTAGAAACTATATGAGCTCGTGGCATAATTTGGAGAGATTGATATCCAACCCTTTCGTCCCCAAACAACTTAATGATGATTCCCTTAATTAAATACAGTTGTCATCTTAGTCTACATTGTGTTGTGCAACTTGTTTTGGTCAAGCGAAGTAACAAGAACAATAGGGCCTACTCACTCTAGACAACTTCCTCCAAAACACAAGAATTTAGGGCCCAATTCTTGATTTTCCCGACAAAACACAAATATTTAGGGACCTATTCTTGACTTTCCCGCCCAAAACACAAATGATTAGGACTCCATTCTTGACTTTCCCGCCCAAAACACAAATGATTAGGACTCCACTCTTGACTTTCCCGCCCAAAACACAAATATTTAGGGCCCCATTCTTGACTTTCCCACCAAATACAAGTACAATACATACATACATACATAGGGCCCCATTCTTGACTTTCCCACCAAAACATAAATATTCTGGGCTCCATTCTTGACTTTCCCACCAAAACAACACAAATATTCTGGGCTCCATTCTTGACTTTCCCACCAAAACACAAATATTCTGGGCTCCATTCTTGACTTTCCCGCCAAAACATAAGTACATACGTAGGGACCCATTTTTTTACTTTCCCGCCAAAACACATGTATTTTGTGTCCCATTCTTGACTTTCCCGCCAAAACACAAGTATTATCATCAAACACTGGGTGAGATCAGGGTGTGACCTTTTTCTGTGACTCCAAACAAACAAACAAACAAACAAATGCCTTCCTACATCAATAACAAACATCAATGGTCTTGTTGCTGTACAGTACATCAACACTAAACTCGAGAACAACGTCAACAAATCGCGTCAAGTTCGAAACACGTGGGAAAAAAAATCACCAAATATATACATCCAATCAGCAAAAAAAAAAAAAAAAAAAAAAAAAAAAACTAGTCGACAAAAGGCTCCCTCTCCTTCTCTCTCAATCATTACCAAAAACTCGTAGACCGCCAGACAGCTTGAGGAACTACTTCAACAACAACCAACTCGTAGACTTGTAAACCTATTCAGTCGATTCGTCAATGAAGTGTGCCTCCTTTTTTTTTCAGGTTAACAGGATAATGTACCTTCAATTTTACCCTCCATTATTGTCTGCGAGTATCCACATGAAGAAGAGAGACCGGAAAAGCCAATTGACATTATTATTTTTTTTAGTGATTAGATGTAAAGACGCAATTTATTTTAGAAGATAGACAGGAATAGCCAATAGACATCATTATTATTTTTTTTTTAGTGATTAGATGTAAAGACGCAATTTATTTTAGAAGATAGACAGGAAAAGCCAATAGACATCATTATTATTTTTTTTAGTGATTAGATGTAAAGACGCAATTTATTTTAGAAGATAAACAGGAAAAGCCAATAGACATCATTATTTTTTTTTTTTAGTGATTAGATGTAAAGACGCAATTTATTTATTTATTTATTCGTTGTCTCAAATTTGCTCAAGTGTGATTTTAAGAGTGACTGTTGTTTACCCCACCCTCGACCCACTGACAGAGAAGCGTGAGTGAAAATTGGTGCACCGATGTGTTTGCGATTCTCACTCTTAAATATAGTAGTTCAAACACAGCCTGAGGCCTACAATTACACACACTCATACATACAATCAACATTACACATGACATCATAATTGTAAATGATTTGGCATTCTCTCAGCATTAATTAAGAGTGAAAAAAAAATAATAATCAGGCTTCTTTTACATTCTCAGTAAAGGGGAAGGTGTAGTATAACTTGGAGGAGAGAGGCACTGCATACATTTGGCCATAATAGTTAGATAGTTAAAGTTACAGACAAACAAAAAAGACACTAGTATACATTTACATCAATTTCAATATTTTAGGTGATCTGTCCAGCACGGCCCACACACAGACATTAACACCTGTGGTAGTACATTCATGACACCTGTGGTAGTACATTCGTGACACCTGTGGTAGTACATTCATGACACCTGTGTTAGTACATTCATTACACCTGTGATAGTACAGTTTGCACGATGCTGGGAAATAGACACCAAGAATTTATTTATTTTATCATGCTACTCACCAACCCACCTGGGCCAACCTATACACTCGAGGAAAAGTTGATGACACAGTGTTGAAGTGAAAGAAATCCCACTTATAGTTCTACACATCGCGTCTCTCCATTTGCATTGAAAGACGAGATGATGATGATGATGATGATGTTGATGATGGAAAGGAAATCTGATTCAGCTACGTAACCTCTCTCGTACACAAATAAACAAATAAACAAAATGTCTTACAGTATTATAGTATTTTGTTCTTTGGTGTTTCAGTCGTGTTTCATATATATATATTTTTTTTTAATTAATGGTCATATAATTATGTTAAGTTGCTTTGTATATCCTTGTACGTACAAAATCAATCCTGAGTGAGGTACTGATATAATTATTTATGATATCCATGTACGAGAGAGAGTTATATTAAGAGGATCAGCTACTGTGAGTCAACTAGTGGGCTTCTGAAACATCTATATTGAAAAAAAAAAAAAAAGTTATTTGCTTGGATGCTTGTCTGTTTCTTAGCATAATGTTGTGGAAGAATCAGTAGCCTTTCAGTTCTTGCACAATCTTTGACCCTCTAAATAGGCACCCAACAGCCACTGAGGGGCAGGAGTAGTGGCTTACACACACACACACACTTACCTTCTAAATGACGTCTGAGGCAGCGAAAAACTCTTGACTCAAATGTAAACAAAAATGTGTCTAATGTGGAGGAGACAGATAAAGGTGATTCCTACATAAGGCGACTACACTTGTGGTTGGCCCAGCACAGGTTTATTTATTATGGCCACGAAAGGTGTTGTTATATAAGGCCAGGAGAGGCTATAGGATACAGCAATGGATTGTTTCTTTGATTGAAGCACCTTTGGTTGTTATAATAATGACGCGAGATCCAGTTAATTAATACACTGTAAACCCAACAGTGTATTGCTATGGTAACAGCTTTGGTATTGTCCTTTCTTTTATAAGCTATTTAATAAGACAAGATTATATCACTTCACTCACTGGAGAAAACAGTGAGAGTGGAACTGGTGACTAAAACTGCAGGCAGTGCAATCACAGTAAAGGATTCTCCATAAACTACAGGATACTGATTGGTCTTCGCGCTAACACCGCGGTTCTCCTCACCGACTTCCTGTCTCTTTCGGACTAATGAGAGCACAATAATATTAATGTTGTGCGTGATGGCAGTGATGACTGACTCTACTGATTCTGCTGACTGCTCTGCCCTGCTCTGCCCTGCTCTGCCCTGACACCACAAAGGTTCACGTTAGCACCAAGACTCTTTGTCCTCAACTTTGGTGACTGGGGCAGGTTGACCACGCTGGGATCCCCTGGTGATCTGACTACTGGGGTCAAAGGTGTCCAGGTCAGGTCCAGCTCCAGGGCCGAGGTCACCCATTGCAGAAGGAGAATGGGCCGGGGAGGAGGTCGGTGAACGCGTCTCCTTCACTCTGGGTGGTAGTGATGCTCGTTTCCTTTGCCTCGGGACACTTGGAAACTCAAAGTCACTGTCGTCCTCCTCGTCGGAATCCCTTCGGTAGATATCGTTCAGCTTCTCAAATCTTTGCCCCCAGTCGTTCTTGTAGTCGAAGGTAGAGTCACTTTCCACTGAACCTCCTGTGTGGTGACCCAAGGTACGTTATTTTCTCACACTTCACACTCCTAACTGCTTATCCTTGACCTCGACTTTGGTTTTGGCAATTAGTACCCAAGTGAATATACTCTAAATGCAACTTCTAAGATAAGCTTTAGTATATACTTTAAATATTAATAATAAGTCTACTCATGGTGCTTCTTCAAAATTACAAATACTAAGGATTAGTTTATTTATTACTACAATAATGGTATGAGTGTGCTCTGCAATAACACTAAAATTACCTTCAAATTTCCAAAAGACTCTACCTTAATATATGACAGGTTAAGTGAGTTGTAATGATGTCTTAACTGTGAGAGTTCGTGGGGCAATTTTAAGGTATCATTTTTTTTTTTTTTATTAATTTATTGACTAGGGTTAGACTCTACCTTAATATATGACAGGTTAAGTGAGTTGTAATGATGTCTTAACTGTGAGAGTTCGTGGGGCAATTTTAAGGTATCATTTTTTTTTTTTTTATTAATTTATTGACTAGGGTTAACTGGAGTCCAACTAGCCCTTCATACAATGCTAAAAATAGATCTCCTCTTAACAACACTGAGGTCATCTGTTTCCTGGCATAGTTTGAAGGATGCAGTAGCCCTTCAAAGTGACCCAAATGAATGACACCTTCACACACTCACACACCCCATACAGTAAGGATAAATCAGGTCATGAATTAAGACATAGTTGTTAATGAGGTAATATAATCTTTACTACATTAGAGCAACTAGCTTCCCCTAAAGTGTGGCAGGAAACAGGACCAGATGAAGAAAAATAATGATAGCTGATCTGTTGCTTGAAATAATGTGGAGGTTTTAGTTACTCCAGATTTACCAACACTATACTACCAACCCCCTTTATATGTTATACACTACCAATATTACTACGTACAGTTAGACACATGAATGGGTGGTACAGCCCAGGTGAAAGATACTTGTCCCATTTGAGTAACCATTGTGTGTCTATTATCAGGTACTTGCTTTTTTTATTACCATCCTTAATACTGACTTCTGCCCCTGATGTCTCCTATTTGACACTAAGGAACACACAAACACACACACCATCCTCAATACTGACTTCTGCCCCTGATGATGTCTCCTATTTGGCACTAAGGAACTTGATATTGGGAGAAAGTGACCATCTTTCACCTGGGCTGTACCACCCATTCATGTATCCAACTGTACGTCTTTGCTAATAGATCTTTTTTTAATATTAATGACACCGTGTTGATCCTTACCTGAGCCTATGGAGGAGAGTGAGGCTATGGACATCTCATCCCCTTCGAAGCAGTAGTGACGTACGTTGTCGAAGTCGGAGGAATCTTTGTCCACCTGGGGAGTCGATTTTTTAAGTTTTTGAATCATCAGTATTTTTATAGGTGTGTTTATTATAGTTTTATCACCATTTGTAGGATATTGATTTGTATTGTTTGTTAATCATTCTTATGGTATTAGATGACTCTCGTTTTTCATACTGCTAAAGACACTCCTCCTCTCCCATTCACTCACTCACTCACTCACACCCACTCACTTCCACAATCAGTCATCCTCTCTCTTCTCTCTCATCCACCCACTTCCAAAACCTCTCTCTCTCTCTCTCTTCTCCCCCCCCCCTCTCTCTCTCTCTCTCTCTCTCTCTCTCTCTCTCTCTCTCTCTCTCTCTCTCTCTCTCTCTCTCTCTCTCTCTCTCTCTCTCAACAAACACCACTACTGACCTTCTTAATATTAGTGTTGATAAAGTCTCCTATACTGAGATCTTCTGACATTGGAGCGAGGGGCGCCTGTCTCCTCTGTTTGGCAGCAGTCACCACGCCTACCCCTGGTGTCCTCCCGTTCTCCTCACCTGCAGAAGTCGCCGCAGAAGGAAGAGATAAGTTAAATTAAGTTTAGTTAAGTGAGGTTAGTTTGGGTTGAGTTGGGTTAGGTGAGACGAGGTAAATTTGGGTTAGGTTGGGTTAGGTTAGGCGAGGTAAAGTTGGGTTAGGTTGGGTAGGGTAAAATAATGTTGGGTTAGGTTAGGTTAGGTTAGGTTAGGTTAGATTCGAAATATACTGTATAGATGGGGGTAACTTAGGACAGAGCAATGCAAGAATATAATATAAATAATTAATACTCAGAATACAAAGGAATTCAAAGTTACAAAGCAAAGAAGCGTGCGTGGTCAGGCAGGAGCACGAATACAAATAAATACAATTCAATACTTAAGAGTGCACATAAATACAAACAGGGTCATGCAGGCAGGATTAAGGATACAAAATGAATACAGTACAAAATAAAAAATGCGAATACAAAAGATAAAATGCATATATAAATACAAACAGGTTCATGCAGGCAGGATAAGAGATACAAGATAAATACAGTAAATACAAAATCTAAAATACAAATACAAGAGAAATAATACAAATAAATACAAACAGGTTCATGCAGACTGGATTAGGGATACAAGATAAATACAGTAAATACAAAATCTAAAATGCGAATACAAGAGAAATAATGTAAATAAATATATATACAGGGACATGCTAAAGTTACTGTACCATTAAGGATACAAAAAAAATAATAATAATATAATACAAGAAAGTAAAAAAGAATACAAAATGAAAGCAAGCAGACGAAATGCAAGTTAAAAAACAACTACTAATTGATTGCACCAAAAATTATGCAATGTTGTGATTGTTGGTTAGACTCTTGTTGTGATATTGTTTGTGTTTTTGTTAGTTTTTCTATTAGATATATTTCTCATCAAAACCTTCCTTCCAGTCAGCACAAAGATATTATTATTATTATTAGTTTTGTTATTATTGTATTATTATTATTATTACCAAGCACGAAAGAAATTGAAGGAAGGGAAGGAAAGGAGAGACACGAAACACAAAGGAAATGGAAGGAAAGAGGGACAGCAAACACGAAAGAAATGGAAGGAAAGGAAGGAAAGAAAGGACAGCAAACACGAAGGAAATGGAAGGAAAGGAAGGAAAGAGGGACAGCAAATACGAAGGAAATGGAAGGAAAGGAAGGACAGCAAGCACGAAGGAAATGGAAGGAAAGGAGGGAAAGGAAGGACAGCAAACACGAAGGAAATGGAAGGAAAGGAAGGAAAGAAGGGACAGCAAACACGAAGGAAATGGAAGGAAAGAGGGACAGCAAGCACGAAGGAAATGGAAGGAAAGAGGGACAGCAAGCACGAAGGAAATGGAAGGAAAGTAAGGAAAGAAGGGACAGCTTAAGTTTTGAAAGGAAGGGAGAAGGTGATAAAAAAGTGGAACAAAAACACGAAGGAAATAAAAGGAAAAGAAAAGGTAATGGCGAGGTGGTCAGCAAGCAAGAAGTAAACAAAAGGAAAGAATGAACAGCTGAAGTTTTAAAGCGATAGCATAGTGTATAGGTAAATCTGGAGCAACTGTGATTCCTACAAACTATTCCAGGCAACAGGGCCACCATTACCTTTGCTTATCTTGGTCCTGTTTCCTGGCATACTTTGGAGGAATCAAAGCACTCCAATTGCACCAAAAGGAAATACCGTAGCACCTGAAGGACGAATAGACTGACGGGACGAAAGGGAAGTAGGACGAATAGACTGGCAGAGCAAACAGACTAACGTGACGAATAGACTGACGTGACGAAAAAAATGACAGAGCAAACAGACTGACGTGACGAATAGACTGACGTGACGAAAAAATGACAGGGCAAACAGACTGACGTGACGAAAAGACTGACAGGACGAAAGGGAACGTGACGAAAAGTGGCTTGGCAAACAGACTGACGTGACGAAAAGACTGGCAGAGCAAACAGACTGACGTGACGAATAGACTGACGTGACGAAAAAAATTGCAGGGCAAACAGACTGACGTGACGAAAAGACTAACAGGACGAAAGGGGACGTGACGAAAAGTGGCTTGGCAAACAGACTGACGTGACGAAAAGACTGACAGGACGAAGAGCCCGACAGTTACCTTGTGTTTGGCTGAGGGAACCAACCAACTTTTACCCACCAATGTTGTTAGTCAAGTTGTCAACAAGAATTCGTACACACAATGTTGTTTTTTAGAGTTTGCAACATACAGTGAGTTTAAGACTATTTAACTGAATTACAACATTATTATTATTTTTTATTATTTTTTATTTTTATTATTTTTATTATTATTATTATTATTATATTTTTTGTTTTGTAACTGCAATACAACATTATTATTAAGTTTTGTTGTTTTGTAATGTAAGACTACGTAACTGCAATGTAACATTATTTTTTATTACTATTTTTTTTTTTTTTTTTTTTTTGGTAATGTAAGACTACGTAACTTCAGTACAACATTACTATTATTATTAGGTTTGTCATTTTTTAATGTAAGACTACGTAACTGCACTACAACATTATTATTTTCTTTTAAATGTAAGACTTCCTACTTGCAACACAACATAATCATTATAATTAGATTTGTTGTTTTGGTAATCACAGAGTCAATTGATAGAATATTATGCCATTGCAGTACGTAACTCACTCTCTCTCTCTCTCTCTCTCTCTCTCTCTCTCTCTCTCTCTCTCTCTACTTCCACAATAATGAATAATCACTCTTCCCATATATAAAAAACATAAATAAACCCTGTGTGAGAATTCCTGCAGCCAACTGTACCAACAACAACAACACACACACAAAACGTACAAACACACACACACACACACAAAAAAAAAAAAAAAAAAAAAAAACACTCACATACACAAACAAACAAAACACACACACACACAAAAACACCACAACACACACACAAACAAAACGTACAAACACACACACACACACAAAAAAAAAAAAAAAAAAAAAAAAAAAAAAAAAAAAAAAAACACACAACACAAAACACACATAAACAAACACTCTCTCTCCTCTCTTTTTACTCACGCCTGGCCAAGTGATCAGGTTCTCCATAGAGGCCTTCATGCATGACTGGGTTAGTAAAGGAAGGAGGCCCAGTATCTTTTTGGTCTGGGGGAGGGGAAAAAAAATAATAATACACCACCATACTGCTGTTGTTGTTGTTGTTGTTGTTTATACCAGTCTTCTATCTCTATGTAAGTATGTATGTATGTGTGTGTGTGTGTGTGTGTGTGTGTGTGTGTGTGTGTGTGTGTGTGTGTGTGTGTGTGTGTGTGTGTGTGTGTATATGTAAGTGTGTATATTTAGAAGTCTGTATGTATGTATGTATAACTGGATGTCTGTCTGTGTGTATGTGTGTGTGTGTATGTATGTATAACTGGGTGTCTATATGTATGTATAACTGGATGTCTGTATGTATGTATAACTGGATGTTTGTATGTATGCATGTGTGTGTGTATGTATGTTTGTATAACTGCATGTCTGTCTGTATGTATGGTATGTATGTATGTATCTGTCTTGGTCTGTCTTTCTGTCTGTCTGGCTGTACGTATGTATATCTGAAAGTCTGTATTTATGTATGTATTTCTGTCTGTCTGTATGTATGTATGTATGTCTGTTTTATTGGTCCCTTTTTCTTACTCCGTCTTAAGTATTTTAAGTATTTTAAGTATTTTAAGTATTTTAAGTATTTTAAATATTTTAAGTATTTTGAACCGTTTTTACTATCATCTTTCTGTCTGTTTATTTCATTTTATTGCTCACATTCTCTTATACCATCTTAATATTTACTACTTTATTTAACTCTTATTGTTACTATGCTTCTGTTTGTGTGTCTGTCTGTTTCCTTGTAATTTTCCCTTTCCTAATATAGTCTTAATTAGTTTTGGTTGCGTTACTGATTTTTTTTTATTATCATCCTTCTGTCTATTTCCTTTCATTCGTCACTTTCTCTTATACCATCTTAAATTTTGTTCTGTCAGTTTATCTGTTCTCTTTAGTTGTCCCCTTTTTCTAATACCGAATTAATCAATTTTTGTTGTGTTATTGAATTGTTGTTGTAATCATGTTGTAATTATACTACTACTACTACTACTACTACTACTACTACTACAACGAGTAAACAAATACGGTGTTGCCACATTTACTACTACTACTACTATTACTACTACTACTACTACTACAACAAGTAAACAAAACACAGCGGTGCCACATATCGACAAACCCACAACCATATGCTGTAATCGTTACTAGTGAAGGCAAGTGTACGAAAGTTGCATAATTAAACCGAGTTGTTGTTTTGTTAATATCAAAATGCTTCTATCTTCCCAACAACCAACCAACCAACCAACCAACCAACCCACCAATTCCAGCTTTCATAACTAACCAACAAATTTATATTTTTCCAGACTTCTTCGTTGGCATACGGATTTAAGTGAGTGAGTAATCGCGAGAGTGAGTGAAAAGGAGAATGAGTGAAAAGGAGAGTGAGTGAAAAGGAGAGTGAGTGAAAAGGAGAGTGAGTGAACAGGAGAGTGAGTGAAAAGGAGAGTGAGTGAAAAGGAGAATGAGTGAAAAGGAGAGTGAGTGAAAAGGAGAGTGAGTGAAGAGGAGAGTGAGTGAAGAGGAGAGTGAGTGAACGATTGAGTGATTGAGTGTCTGGGCTAGTCAGCAAGTGAGTGGGTGAGTGAACGAGTGAGTGAGTGAGTGTCTGGGTTAGTCAATAAGTAAGTGAACAAGTAAACGAGTGAGTGAGTGAGTGAGTGAGTGAACGAGAGCTGCTTGAAGTATTATACCTGTAGTCTGATGTCGATATCTGTCCTCTTGTCTCTTGGCTGCCAAAGTAAATACATTGCGGCCTACCAATTCTATATCGGTGGTATGACAAGGGGAAGTAATGTCAGTGGGTGTCTGGCTGTCTAACCTTATAATTATAATGAGTATAATTAAATGACACGTATGGTATGGGAAGGAGTAACTTATTGTCAGTTTGTCTGGCTGTCTAACCTTATAATTATAATGAGTATAATTATAATGAGTATAATTAAATGACACGTATGGTATGGGAAGGGGGAAATTATTGTCAGTTTGTGTGTCTGTCTAACCTTATAATTATAATGAGAATAATAAAAATAACACGTATGATATCTGAAGGTGAAAATTATTGTCTGTGTGTGTCTAGGTGTCTAACCTTATAATTATAATGAGTATAATTATAATGAGTATAATTAAATGACACGTATGGTATGTGAAGGGGGAAATTATTGTCAGTTTGTGTGTCTGTCTAACCTTATAATTATAATGAGAATAATAAAAATAACACGTATGATATTTGAAGGTGAAAATTATTGTCAGTGAGTGTCTATCTATCAAATCTTATATTTTACACTGGCATAAATAAAATAAGTATAATTATAATAAGATGTATGGTTATTGTCATTTACATTTTCATTCTATACTGACATAATTATAATCAGTATATTTACAATGACACGTACTGTATGGTATGCAAGGAACATTCATGGTATTTACGATGGTAATAGGGTGGGTTAAACTGTATACGATGACACCATACACATAATAATAACAGCCATCGTTAATAATATAGATATTATTTGCATACGATTATTCATGGAATCAAAATTTATCCTTATGGCTATAGAGTTTTACACGTTTCTTTTATTTTGTTTATAGTAATTCATTATTTTACTTTATTCATTTACTCGTATTTTGAAGGCATGCAGTTGGTCTGTCTGTCTGTGTGTGTGTGTGTGTGTGTGTGTAACGTAAAGGAAGTGGAGAGGAGTGAAGTGGAGTGGAGTGGGGTGCGAGAGGGATGTGGGTGTGAGGTTTGAATGGGGTTACGTTGGTGTGGTGGTGTGTGGTGGGGTGAGATGGGGGTGGGGTGGGGGGTGGGGTTGATTGTCCTATATTATACTGTGGTGGTGGTGAGAAGTGGTGAATGCTGGTGTGGTGATGTGTGGTGATGTGATGTGATGTGGCACAGTGAGGGGTGGTGTATGTAATGGTGAGGAGTGATGATAACTTGTGATGTGATATGGTGTGATGTGGTGAAGTGGGCTTGAATCTACTGTAGTGGTGAAACTTGTGATGTGATGAGATGTGGTGATGTTGACGTGAATCTACTATAGTGATGATAAGTGATGCAAACTTGTGATGAGATGTGATGTTTGTGAAGTAGTTAAAAGCCACGTATACTTAATTAATCACATATAACAGTAATCCCCCCTCACCTCACCTCACCTCACCTCCCCTCACCTCACCTCACCTCACCTTTCCTCCCCTCCCCTCACCTCAACTAACCTTAACTCACCTCACCTCCACTCACCTTTCCTCCCCTCCCCTCACCTCAACTAACCTTAACTCACCTCACCTCCACTCACCTTTCCTCACCTTCCCTCCCCTCACCTTACCTCACCTTTCCTCACCTCCCCTCACCTCCCCTCCCCTTACCTCACCTCAACCTCACCTCACCTCACCCCTTCCAACCATATCCATCTTTTGCCACACACAAGTCCTACACCACGTAAAAAAAAAAAAAAATATATATAAACTGAAATTTCCCAAATAACACAAACAGCGGAGATCAACAACATGCATTTTTTAGTACCTCCTCTTACAATTGGTAAAAAAAAAAAAAAAAAAAAAAAAAAAAAAAAAAGCAAATAAAATAGATTAATAAATAAAATTACACAAATAAATAAATGATGAAACAGCATATATATAAAAAAAACATCTCTAATGATGTACCGTATGAAAAAAAATAATAATAATTCCGTGCATTCTTCATATATATTCATACATAGTGCTTTTGATTTGATACCAACGAGTGCTTCCAAGAATGAGCATTGATATATGTATAGTGTGTCAAGTGTCTCTAGTGTACAGTCAGCTTCAGGAGTTCCTATACACACACACACACCAAGCACTGTCACATACTATTATTAATTAAAAGGTTCGTAACTTCTATAACTAAAAAAATGTTCTCCAATCCCTATAATTTAGTTTGACCTGAAGTAAGGGGAAACACACACACACACACACACACACACACACACACACACACATACATAATGATAATACACATACATAATCATAACATGCATATTTATATAACACACACATGCACATGATAACACACACAGGCATATATTAACACACATATATTCATTATATAACACCCATACATAATCATAACACACACACACACACACACACACACACACATGTAAACAACACACACACCTACAAAAACACACACATTAATTTAATAATACACACACACCTACAGAAACACACACACACACACACCTACAATAACACATACACACCTATACCTACAAAAACACACACATCCATTTAATAACACACACACACCTACAAAAAAAACACATTCACTTAATAACAGACACACACACACACCAACAAAAACACACACATCCATTAAATAACACACACACATTTACAAAAAAACACATGCTTTCAATAACACACACACATTCATTTAATAACACACACACACTATTTAGCATCCTTTCTTTTTCCTTCTACTGTACAGAACAGGTTTACTACTCACCACTGAACAGGTATCCATCTGGTCCGACCCTCAGGAGTTTCAGGTCGTACTGGGTCATGTCCTTCTCGCCAAAGCCCTCCAGGTCACTTCCTCCTATCGTCTCCTTCACTATACCATCCAAGTCGTTGTAGGAGACTGCCTTCTGCTTACGGTGGGCCAGGCATAGGATCAGCAAAACTAACACTGTCAACGAACACACATACACACACATAAGTTGGTTTAATATTGTAGGTAGGTTTAATATATATACACACATATACACACACATATACACACACGTAAGTTGGTTTAATATTGTAGGTAGGTTTAATATATATACATACATATACACATACGTAGGTTGGTTTAATATTGTAGGTAGGTTTAATAACACACATATATACACACATATACACATACGTAGGTTGGTTTAATATTATAGGTAGGTTTAATAATACACACATATACACACACATATACACATACGTAGGTTGGTCTAATATTGTAGGTAGGTTTAATAACACACACATATATACACATATATACACACATATACACACACGTAGGTTGGTCTAATATTGTAGGTAGGTTTAATACCACACACACATACACACACATATATACACACATATACACACACGTAGGTTGGTTTAATATTGTAGGTAGGTTTAATATATACACACACAGGGGTAGGTTTCATATGCACACACATATACACGCACACATATGAATATAGGTAGGTGTAATATACTCGTACATATTATATACTCATATAGGTAGGTTTAATATACACACATATACATACATACAAACAAACACATACATACACACACACACAGGCCGTCACTAACACAAATTACTCAGGAAAGTTTTGGTGGGATCATAAAAAAAAATCAAGAGTGGCGCTGCTTACAGGAAATTTGTCAAAAATAAAAATGAAATGAAAACACTCACATATCAAACAGAGAAGACTGACTACGATGATGACGATGGACTGTTTCCCCATGACCACCTGGGCAGGGATAGGAGCACCACACGGCTTGTAGGTGTTCTTGTCGTAGTCAGTGGAGTTGAGGTCGTAGAGGAAGTCATTGTGTCGCAGCTCTTCGATACATCCATAGAAGGGCACCACGTTAGGAGGCACAATAGTCCACTTATACGACATGGCCAGTTTGTCCAGGTTAGCCATGGTCACTATACCACCTAGCTGTAGTGGCCCGGCAAGGTTGAGGAGGTGGCTGGTATTCATGGCACCCATCAACGGTACAGACTGTCGACATTCAGGGGGAGTGATGGGCTCTATACTGTCCAGACACTGAGCCACTTCCACCGTCACACCTTGGTCGTTCCAGGTCATAATGAAGTCATAAGTACGCTGTGTGTTCTGTTCAAGTTTGACGAACATACGGACGGTGCCAGTGCCCAGTTCCAGGTACACTTCCAGCGTCCACTTCCTCAATACTATATACAGGAAATCTTTAGGGTAATCACTCCAGGGACGCTCCACGGTGGGACCTGAGTACAGCAGAATGCCGTCCTGTTCTTTTGTGTTAAAGGACAGATACAGTGATGAGTTCATACACACTTTGGGAGCTTGGTACCATGCATACCCTTTGTTAAACCTTGCACTCTTCAGTTCACACCGTGGGCCGTACTCCTCAGGGTTGTCCCCACAATGACATACTAGAGTGTTGTTTTGCTGTACACATTCACCGCCATTGAGACAGAATCCCGGGTAGCAGGCTGATGGTGGTGGCTCCAGCGCCCCACACACACAGTTGTATTCTGGTGTAATGTCAACACCCACCATCGTGGTGGTGTCGCCTGCCACTACCAATGGAGACGTTAGGTTGGGTCGTAGGAATTGCTGACAACTTCCCGTCCCACATGGTGAAGATGACTCATACAGGCAGTCATTCAAGGTCACCAGAGTAATGTCAATATTAAGGGCATCCATCAACTGCAACAAATAGAACCAGTTGTAAACATTAACATCTTCAAGTTTAATCACCATCCTAACACAACATATCACAAATATTCTACAGTATATCTTAAAAACTGTCAACACAATTTAACCATTCTCTCAGTTTGGCGGGTTATATGTCAGATCACTATTTATAGAAGGTCGAGGTCACATGGGACTGACTGACTGACTGATTGTTTTATTCATTTTTCGTAGATGCGACGGCTGAACAATAATCAATCAATCAACCAACCAACCAATCAATCAACCACCAATGAGAAGATAATCAATAATGGTAACGGGAATATATTCTTGGTAATGGGAATATGTTCTTGGTAACGGGAATATATTCTTGGTAACGGGAATAAATTCTTGGTAACGGGAATATGTTCTTGGTAACGGGAATAAATTCTTGGTAACGGGAATATGTTCTTGGTAACGGGAATATGTTCTTGGTAACGGGAATATGTTCATGGTAATGGGAATATGTTCTTGGTAATGGGAATATGTTCATGGTAATGGGAATATGTTCTTGGTAATGGGAATATGTTCTTGGTAACGGGAATATGTTCATGGTAATGGGAATATGTTCTTGGTAATGGGAATATGTTCATGGTAATGGGAATATGTTCTTGGTAATGGGAATATGTTCTTGGTAACGGGAATATGTTCATGGTAATGGGAATATGTTCTTGGTAATGGGAATATGTTCATGGTAATGGGAATATGTTCTTGGTAATGGGAATATGTTCATGGTAATGGGAATATGTTCATGGTAATAGGAATAAATATGTTTTTAATCTAACCTCAGTGCGACTTTGCAGCATGAGTCCATCGAGGCGAGGAGCGGTGTAGTAAGGTGACCCATGGCAGTTGTAGCGAATGTCCACCCCGCCCTCAGCGTCTTTGAGGTTGAAGATGTCCACGTTCATTGAATTGATGTTGTGGATGGCACCGATTTCTACCTTCAGACGGTCGTAGAGGCTGGACGATCCCTGTCATCACACAACACCGTAAAAATAGTATTGAGTTTGTATTATTATTAAACAGCACCAAATTGCAGTCAATATAAAGGGACAGACACTACAGTGAGAGAGAGAGTTACAAGGAGTTACAAAGACAAGTAGCACCTCAAAAGGTCTTACGACCCATACCAAGGAGGTACCGTAGGTGTAGTAGTAGTTGCTAACTAATAGTGAGAGAAAAGTATAGTAAAGAGAAGGCTATCCCCACCCACCTCTCCCACCCGCATTGCGGGTATGGAAATGATGGAAATGTACCTAACCCGGGGGAAAAAAGGCCGGACTAGGAAATTTTTGTACAGGAAAGGAGGAAACAATCCCTATAACTCTACCAGGCTTGGCAGAACTTTGTCTAACTGTTTCTTGAACTGTTCTATCGATGAACTATCAACTACCTCTGCTGGTAGCTGATTCCAGACATTGCAGATTTTATATGTGAAGAAATTACCTAACGTATTATGGTGGAAGCGTTTCAAGTCTAGTTTCCATCCATGGTTTCTAGTTGCATTAGTGTTCAAGCTAAACAGGCACTGATAATCAATGTTTTCATATCCACGAAGGATTTTGTAAACTTCAATTAGTTGACCTCTCAAGCGTCTGGTCTCTAATGAGAAGAGACCTAGTGCCTGCAGCCTTCTCTGGTAGCCCATGTGTTTAATTGATGGGATCAGTTTGGTGGCCCTAGCCTGGGCTCTCTCAAGCCTCGCAATGTCTTTCTTGAGAGTCGGCGACCAGAACTGCACAGCATATTCCAGATGTGGCCGAACCAAAGAATTGTACAGAGTGAGGACTATCTCTTTGTTTCTAAATCTAAATTGCCTCTTTATGTAACCAAGAAGCCTCTGGGCTTTCTTCTCTACTTCAAGGCACTGCTTGGAGAATTTGAGGTCACTGCTGATCAGTACACCTAAGTTTTTCTCCAAGTCAGTACTACTAATTTCACTTCCCAACAGAGAGTAACTGGCTCTCTGGTTGGCTGGACCAACACTCACTTCTCCCTTTCTCTATAAAACCTGGACCAATACTTACCTCCCCCTTCTGTAGGACTTGGTGAGCCGAATACCCAGCCACCCTGAAGGAACCAGACTGCATCACTGCCTCCTCATTCAGATCCACCACCAACACAGCCACAGTCCCCGTCGCCGTCTCGTTCCGGTACCGATCGTCCACCTATAGACGCCGGAGAGACACGGATGTAAATAAGGCCTTGAGGGAATAGGTGGTGGTGATGATAGGTGACGAGAATAAATTAATAACATAAAAAACATGGGATCTGGGGGGAGGGGGCGAAGTGAAATGGTGAGCTAAAATGATAAATAGTTTTTCTTTCATCCTACCCCTGCCACTGCTTACCTGAACTTTGAATATATAGGTATCCCTCAACCCTTCCCACTCCTTATCTAGACCTTGAAAATATAGGCACCTTTCAACCTCCTGCCACTCCTTACCTTAACCTTGAAAATAAAGACCTTTGCCACTCCTTCACACTCCTAACCTTGCCCTTGAATATATAAGTACCCCTCAACCTTTTCAACCCCTGCTACTCCATACCTTAACCTTGAAACTACAGGTACCACTCAACCCTTCCTACCCTTGCCACTCCTTACCTTGACCTTGAGACTACAGGTACCACTCAACCCTTCCTACCCTTGCCACTCCTTACCTTGACCTTGAGACTACAGGTACCACTCAACCCTTCCCACTCCTTACCTTAACCTTGAACCCTTCCTACCCTTGTCACTCCTTACCTTAACCTTGAGACTACAGGTACCCCTCAACCCTTCCTACCCCTGCCACTCCTTAGGTACCACTCAACCCTTTTTACTCCTGACCTTAACCTTGAGACTACAGGTACCCCTCAACCCTTCTTACCCTTGCCACGCCTTACCTTGACCTTGAGAGTATAGGTGCCCTCCGGAGTGCCTTTTTCCATGGTAATCTTGCCGGAGTTGTAGTCGACGGTGAAGTACGTGTCGACCTGGTCTTGTCCGTCGGTAGGCAGGAGGGTGAAGTACTTGTCCTTTACATCGTCGTCGTCTTCATCTGTCACGTACACGGACCCGATGACCATGGTGGGGAACTGACCCTGTGATGTGATGTGATGTGATGGGAAAGAAGCAAAAAACACATATATAAATAAATACATACAGTTGGCTCCACTCTCGTGTTTCTCCACTCGCGTTGCCAAATTTGGGTCAGTCAGAAATACGAATTCCGATTCACAAGTTTAAATATTCGAATCATTCATATCTTTCACTCCAAGGATATGAATGTTTCGATTTTTTTAACTTGTGGATCGGAATTCGAAAATCTTACTGTCCCAACATTGGCAACGACAGGGGAGAAACGCAGGAATGGAGCCAACTGAACATAAACACATAAATAAACACATACATAAATACACACACACATAAATAAACACATACATAAATACACAAACACATAAATAAACACACACATAAATAAACACATAAATAAACACATAAATAAACACATAAATAAATACACAAACACATAAATAAGAGGTATACACACAAACCCACCTGGTAATTATACACCTGGATGGCACTGGACCCGTCTGTCATGGGGGAATCGTTCACGTCACCAACTTCAATAGTGAGGTACCGGGTCCCCTCCACTCCCTCTCTGTCTTGGGTCCGGAAGGGCAACTCGTAGAACTTTTGAGCTTCACGGTCCAGCATCACTTTTGGTTTGAGTTTGTACTGCCACTTGTCACTGTATTTTTTTTTTTTTTTTGGGGGGGGGGTAGGGGGGGAAAAACGAAAAGTGAGTTGTGTGTTGTTTATTTACATTGCTCCTCTTCCTCCCTCCTCCCTCCCCCCAAAAAAATGTGCTTCCCCTATTCGCCTTAACTCACCCCACACCTCCCCACACCCCAATTATATCTATCCACAATCACCCTAACCCACTCTACACCCTAACTGCTATCTCCCATACCCCCACACCTCACATTTAGGCTACCTCCCCACACTCACCCCGACACACCCCACACATCAATTATAATTATATACCTTCCCACCAAAACCTACCCAGACCCACCCTAACAAACAAACAAAAAATCACACACACACACACACACACACACGCACGCACACACCACATCACCACCCACTCACTACCCCACACCCAAATCAAATCACCACACACACAAATTACATCCACACACACACACACACACACACCAACACACTTCCCCACTCACTACCCCACACCCAAATCACATCACCACACACACACACACACACACTCACCCTTCAACCTTGGACACCTCGAATTTATTAATGATGTCCTGTGGGGTGAAACTCTCGAAGGACAGTGTACAAGGACATCCATGTTCTGGGGTGTCCTTATCGTCCAGTTGGATAGTGAGGGGAGTGACGGTGGCTGGAGGAGCGTTTTCCATGAACTTGTGATAGCTGTTGTCCTGTAGAGAAGAGATTATATATATACAGTCACCACCACTGTTAATATTAGTATCCACGTGTGCTTCGACCACCTAGAGACAGTCAGTAAATATGTGGTAGCTGGTGTCCTGTAGAGAAGAGATTATATATACAGTCACCACCACTGTTAATATAAGTATCCAGGTGTGCTTCGACCACCTAGAGACAGTCAGTAAATATGTGGTAGCTGTTATCCTGAAGTGAAGTGAAGAGAGGTTGAGTCACAATCCAAAATATGAATCCAGGTGTTGTTGAAGTTTCGAATCATTTGACACACTAGTGAACCAATTACAACGCTTATCCTGTTTCATATTTGCTTGAGCTCGCTTAATACTCGATCAGGCTATTCGAAGCAACAAGCCTGGATACATATTTTGGATTGCGAATGTACAGTCACGAGCTCTAATAAATATCCAGATGTGCTTCGAATACCTAGAGATAATCAGTAAATATGTGGTAGCTGTTATCCTATAGTGAAGGTACTATTATGTGGTAGTGAAAGAAGGTAATATATTGGGGTTGTATGAATGTACAGTCGCGGTCATATATAATCATCCATATAGGGGTAACTTACGTAAGAGTTTGATAGCTTCCCTCTGTTCCTTAGATGATAAACTATCCAATAAATAGGTTAACTACCATCTTTTAATTTAATACAAGTAGCTACACACTACTTAAAACAATAAAATTATACGTGAATATGAAAATAATAAACAGCAAATTGTTAAAGTTACCCATATGTGGATGATTATTTTTGACCACGACTGTATGTATGTATGTCACTTTGGTGTTCATGGAAGGTATTATTATGTGGTAGTGAAAGAAGGTAATATATATATGTGGTTGTATGTATGAATAAACAAACCTAAAAAAAATAGTAGGATGCGAGAAAGCTTAGAATAAAAAAAATATAATAATAATACAAAAGAAAGTCCCACAACACAATGTCATGCAAACAACAATGAACCTACTGGACTCTGGATAAAAGGGTGATTATCGTTCTTGTCCAGGATGTAGAGGACGACAGAGGTGGGGTCAGCATCGTGGCCAGCTCCCCCGGCGTCCACAGCCCCAGGGTAGATGGTCATGGTTCCCCTCGTGGCTGCCTCACGATCCAAACACTGGGGAAACGAAGAGAAAAGATGGATTTGATTTGAGGATGAAAATATAATCTTTTTTTTTTTTTTTTTTTTTTACTCAAAAGTGTGTAAATGGGGGAGGAAGGGAAGAGAAAAGATTTTGATTTGATTTGAGGATGAAAATATACTCTCTTTTTCTGACTCTCGTGTGTATCATTTTTTTTTATTCTAGTGTGTATCTAAGTATTAAGGGAAGGAACAGAAAAGATTAATTTGATTTGATTTGAGGATGAAAATATATCCTTTTTTTTTTTACTCTACTCTATACTTAAATGGTAAGAGAGGGATGAGAAAAGAAAAGATTGATTGATTAGAGGATGAAAATATATCCCTTTTTTATTTTTTATTTTTTTTTTTATTTTTAATCAAGTGTGTAAATGAGGGAGGAAGGGAAGAGAAAAGACTAATTTGATTTGATTTGAGAATGAAAATATATTATATTTTTATTAATCGACTCGTATCCAATTTTCTGACATAACAATAAACACCAATGTAAATGTCTAATGTACTGCAACCTGGTGAATAAAAGCGAGCTATTTGAGTTAATTTTATGAACCAAAATTGCACACACCAACAGCTATAGTTTGGGATCATTTTTCGAAGCCATCTCATTGGAAGGTGTTGCAGTACATTAGACCATGACTTTACCACCAGGACTCACATTGACAATAGAGAGATCGCCCGTGGTTTCCCCGATGGTGAAGTTGGTCAGTTCGGGTTGGGAGAGGTAGTATCTAATGTTTTGATCCACGTTTGAGGGAAGGTCTGGGTCCGTGGCGACAACCTGAAGAAAGGGAGGAGTATACAACAACACATTATTTACTCCTAACCTAACTTAATAAAATATAACCAAACCTACCCTAACCTAATTTAACTTATCCTAGTTCATTCTCTTACCTGACCAAAGACCATATTACAGTCGACGTTTTCAGTGACAGTGAAGGTGTAATAGAAGCCTTAAATAATATTAGTACATCTCACAGTAAATTATAAAGCATATTACCCCAACAACGAGATACATCCTTTTTTATTAGTTCATTCTCTTACCTGACCAAAGACCATATTACAGTCGACGTTTTCAGTGACATTAAAGGTGAAATAGAAGTTTTTTATTATATTTCTACATCTTAATTTAAAAAGCATAGTGCCACAACAACGAGATACATCCTTTTTAATTAGTTCATTTTCTTACCTGACCAAAGACCATATTGCAGTCGACGTTTTCAGTGACAGTAAAGGTGAAATAGAAGTTTTTTATTATATTTCTACATCTTAATTTAAAAAGCATAGTGCCACAACAACGAGATACATCCTTTTTTATTAGTTCATTCTCTTACCTGACCAAAGACCATATTGCAGTCGACGTTTTCAGTGACAGTGAAGGTGAAATAGAAGTTTTTTATTATATTTCTACATCTTAAATTAAAAAGCATACTCCAAAAACAACAACGAGATACATCGTTTAGATAATTCTCTTACCTGACCAAAGACCATATTACAGTCGACGTTTTCAGTGACAGTGAAGGTGTAATAGAAGCCTTAATTAATATTACTACATCTCACAGTAAATTTTAAAGCATATTGCCCCAACAACGAGATACATCCTTTAGATAATTCTCTTACCTGACCAAAGACCATATTGCAGTCGACGTTTTCAGTGACAGTGAAGGTGTAATTCTTCTTCTCAAACACAGGCTGTAGGTCGTTCACATTGGTTACGATTATAGTGATGTGTGTCTGTACCATCTCGTTCATTCCGTCACTCAGGCGAACCAGCAGGGTGAACTGTGTGTGTGTGTTGGAGGCCAGACAGACACCAGGGGTTGGTTAATATCAGGGAAGTGATTTATTGATACTAAGCGCCGCAACATAGAGGTCATAATAGCGCCAGAAAAAGGTGATAGAGAGGTGGGACAGCAAGCAGGATTTTTTTTTATTGATGGATATTAGGCGCCGCAACATCGAGGTCATATAGCGCCAGAAAATGGTGATAGAGAGGTGAGACAGCAAGCAGGAAGGAAATAGAAAGAATGAAGGGACAGTAGAAGAAATAAAAGCTAGTGGCTGGGACTGGGTTGAAGGGGCGCCAAAACCCTTAAAGTATTGCCCACACCACTAATGGACAAATGAGATTTACCAACACAAAACTTCCCCCTTAAGGCACCCTGTGATGTAGTCAGAAAATTGGAGGTAAATGAGTCCTTCAAATATTGCTACAAAACACCACCTATAGGGAAGGAGCCTGTTTCGTGGAATGGTCAGGAGGAATCAGAAGTCTCCAATTTTCAAACACGATCACAGGGTCCTTAAGGTGGTATACTTTTGGTACATACATTAGAGTACCTTGATTCCTCCAAAGTATGCCAGGTAGGTATTAGTAGGTAGGTATTGGGTAGGTAGGTATTGGTAGGTAGGTAGGTATTGGTAGGTAGGTAGGTATTGGTAGGTAGGTAGGTATTGGTAGGTAGGTAGGTATTGGTAGGTAGGTATTGGTAGATATTCAAAGGTAGGTATTGGTAGATATTCAAAGGTAGGTAGGTATTGGGTAGGTAGATATTGGTTGTACTCACGTTTCTGTCGTTAGTTGGAGCGTCATAGTCGAGGATGGAGTTAACACGGACCTCGCCAGTGGTGGAATCAATACGAAATTTGTTCTTCTCGTTTCCCTCCACGATTTGGAAGTCGAAGTGGTTCACTGTTGCCCACACACACACAGAGAGAGAGAGAGAGAAAGAGAGAGAGAGAAAGAGAGAGAGGTAAAGGTTAGTTAGGTTTATTCTATTTTTATTTGGCGTCGTAACAGAGAAGTCATATGGCGCCCGAAAAAGTAATTAGGTCAGTAAGTTGAAGTGGTTAAGTAACGCTCCACAGACAGACAGACAGATAGACAGACAGACAGATAAAGAAATAGATAAACAAATAAATAAATGAATGAATAAATAAATAAACAAATAAATAAAGACAGAAAGATATATAAACAGAAAATTACATGTCGTATAAAAACAGAGAGAAAGTCAAGTGTTAGTAATATTTGATTGATGGTGGATTTTAGCTTATAAATAAACAAATAAATAATTAAATAAATAAATAGATAAATAAAAAAATAAAAAAAATAAAATAACTCATAATCTTTCCAAGGCATAATAATCCAGAACAACAACACTCACCAATAAATAAAAAAAAAAAAAAAAAACTCATAATCAACAACAACAACAACAAAAAAAAAATCACCAATAAAAAAAAAAAAAAAAAAAAAAATCCATTACAAAATCCACAACAACAAACAACAACAACAACACTCACCAATATCAGGATCGATGACTTTGAGATTAATACCAGTCTTCCAGCCGGGTAGTCTGTCTTCGGGCACCTGGTCCACGTACACACCTCCAGTCTTGTCGAACTGAGGGGGTACATCATTTAAGTCCAGAACAGTTACCCAGAAGGGACCTGTATTCTCGTGACCTGAAGAAGAGAGGGAGAGGGAGAGAGAGGGTGTGAGTAGGTGTGATGGGGTGTGTGTGTGTGTGTGTGTTTGTTTAGGAAGCATGGTGTGAGTGTGTGTGTGTGTGTGTGTTTAGGAAGCATGTGTGTGTGTGTGTGTGCGCATGTTAGGAAGCATGTGTGTGTGTGTTTGCATGTGTAGTAAGCGAATGTATACATGTGTGCGTTTATAGCGAGTGTGTGTGTGTTTATAGCGAGTGTGTATGTGTGCATAGATAGGGTGTGTGTGTGTGTGTGTGCATAGATAGTGTGTGTGTGTGTGCATAGATAGGGTGTGTGTGTGTGCATAGATAGGATGTGTATGGGTGTGTGTGTGTGTGTGCATAGATAGGATGTATATGTATGTACGTGTCTCTCCCTTCACTTACTCACCTTCCATTCCATCGGTGACTTTGATGGGAATGAAGTAGCCATAAGTATCCATCTCTTCCCGATCCAATGCCACCCTCGTCCTCAACTCACCGTTACTCCTCAACTCAAACTTGGATTCAATATCAGGCGAGGCGTTGTCGAAGGAAAATACGAGCTGCAGGTGACCAAGGACAGACGGAAATATTCAGGAAAGAGGTAGGTTGTTGGTAAATAAATGTTGGTAAATAAATGTTGGTAAATAAATAGTGTTGGTAAATAAATGTTGGTAATTAAATGCTGGTAAATAAATGTTGGTAAATAAATGTTGATAAATAAATAGGGTTGGTAAATAAATAGGGTTGGTAAATAAATGGTTGGTAAATAAATGGTGTTGGTAAATAAAGTGTTGGTAAATAAATGGTTTTTAAATAATAATTGGAAGGTTACTGATTCCTCCTGACTATACCAAAAAAAAGTCAGACTCGCTCATATGGAGAAGAGAGAATGGTATCGATATTCAGTAATCAATTCATATCCCCCCAAACTACGTACTCTAATATATAATTCTGTACAGTACTCACGGTCCTAAACTACTTACGATACTCTAATACTTAATTCTGTTCTGTACTCACGGTTCTAAACTACTTACGTTACTCTAATACTTAATTCTCTTCTGTACTCACTACTACGTAATTTAATACTTAATTCTCTTCTGTACTCACTACTACGTAATTTAATACTTAATTCTGTACTGTACTCACGGTTCTAAACTACTTACAGTACTCCAATAATACTTAATTCTGTTTGGTACTAATGCTTCTAAATTACTTACGTTACACTAATACTTAATTCCGTACAATATTCACAGTCCTAAACTACGTAATTTAATACTTAATTCCGTACAGTACTCACAGTCCTTATGTATATTTTCAGCCTATCAGCTGCCATTCACCAATAAACCGTATATTATTATTATTATTATTATTAGTCCTAAACTACGTAATTTAATACTTAATTCTGTTGTGTACTCACGGTTCTAAACTCCTCTGAAATGTCCCTGTCCCTGGCCTTGATGGTGCCTATGAGGATATTGGGGCTGGAGTTCTCAGTGATGGTTGTGCCGTCATTGGGTTCCATCCAGGGAGAGTTGTCGTTCACGTCTTGTATGTTGATGTTCAGTTCCACGTTCAGTCTCGCTTGGTTGCTATT
>JAWZYT010003764.1:2500-17500 GCA_034508575.1 Petrolisthes manimaculis | reverse complement strand
TGGTTTTGAACTTTAGTGGTGGAGAAGTTAGGTGGTGAAGTTAGGTGATGGAGAAGAAGTAAGGTGGAGAATTTAAGTGGTGAAGTTATGGGGTGGAGAAGTGAGTAGCAAACCAACCAACCAACCAAACCAACCTACATACCCTAGTGGTGAAGATGTGACCGTAGCCGTCCCTCGTTTCTATGGTAAAGGTAGGGTCATCGTTGAGAAGGGAGTACGACACCTCACCATTCACACCGTGGTCTGCATCTGTCGCCTTCACCTGTACGACGCATGGTGTGGTGGCGGCAGGACATTATATTGGGGGTTAGTGGTGGGTGGTGGTAGTGGGTGTTGTGGTGTTGTTGTGGTGTTGGTGGGGGTGTTAGTGTTGGTGTTGTGGTGTTAAGTGTTGGTGGTAGTTTTACATTGTGGTTAGTGGGTGTTTTTGTTGTAGTTGTTGTTGTTTTGATGTGTATATACTTCACATTATTATTATTAACAGTATTTTACATTATGATCCTCTCTCTTTCTCTCTCTCTCTCTCTCTCTCTCTCTCTCTCTCTCTCTCTCTCATACACACACACACACAACTGACTATCTCTTCCATAGATACACCCACAATTGCCCCCTCTCTCTCTCTCTCTCTCTCTTTCTCTCATACACACACACACACATACACACACACACAACAGACTACCACTTCCATAGATACACACACTTATTCTTATTCTCATTCTCATTCTCTCTCTCTCTCTCTCTCTCTCTCACACACACACACACACACACACACACACACACACACTCACCAGAGCAACGCCAGTACCCGCGGGTTGATTTTCCTTCACTGAGATGTCAGAACAGTTGTCAAAAACAGGCTTATTGGTGTTCTCATCTGTGGGCAGGGAGGAGGAGGAGAAACAATGAGAGGCAGGGAGGCAGGGAAGGAGGGAATGTGGGAGAGAGGAGGAGAAACAATGAGAGGGAGGGAGGGAAGGAGGGAGGGAATGTGGGAGAGAGGAGGAGGATGAGGGAGTGAGAGAGAAGGAGAAACAATGAGAAAAAGGAGGGACAGAGATAGGGAATGAGGGAAGAAGGGAGGGAGGAGAAGAAACAATGAGAGGGAGGGAGGGAAGGAATGAGGGAAGATGGGAGGAAGGTAGGGAATGAGGAAAGAAAGGAGAGAAGAAGGAAGGGAAGAAGGAAAACAATGAGGAAATTAGTGAAAAGGAGGAGGGGGAATGGAGGAAGGAAGAGAGAAGGAGACGAAGTAGGAGGGAATGAGGGAAGAGGGGAGGAAGGAAGGATAACAATAAGGAAATCAGCGAAAAGGAGGAAAGGGGAGATGGAGGAAGGACCCAGTGATCGTGTATGGGAATTGGAGGCTTCTGATTCCTTCTGACTATGCCACGAAACAAGCTCCTTCCATATAGGTAAGAGTGTGTCTGTGTCTGTGTCTGTGTCTGTGTCTGTGTCTGTGTGTGTGTGTGTGTGTGTGTGTGTGTGTGTGTGTGTGTGTGTGTGTGTGTGTGTGTGTGTGTGTGTGTGTGTGTGTGTGTATTTGAAGGACTCGTTTATATCCCATTATCTGACTACATCACAGGGTCCCTTAAAAAAAAAAAAAAAAAAAAAAAAAAAGACGAGTACTTGAAAAAGATAGATATATATTATCATGATTAAATTTGCACCATCAACATCCATGGAAAAAATTATTAAAAGAACAGTAGGTAAATATATTTATGCCTGAAATTATGTAAAATGTATATTATTATCATGCCTATAATTATTACAAAAATAAAATTATAATCATGCCTAAAAACTATAATTAAATATATAAAAAACATATGTGGTCGTGCTTTTCAAACATATATACATACATACATACATACATACATACATACATACATACATACATACATACATACATACATACATAAAGAAATTTGAGATTAAAATATTATCAAAACAACTTTTTTTTTCTTTTTTTTTTCTCTCTCTCTCTCTCTCTCTCTCTCTCTCTCTCTCTCTCTCTCTCTCTCTCTCTCTCTCTCTCTCTCTCTCTCTCTCTCTCTCTCTCTCTCTCTCTCTCTCTCTCTCTCTCTCTCTCTCTCTCTCTCTCTCTCTCTCTCTCTCTCTCTCTCTCTCTCTCTCTCTCTCTCTCTGACGTCAACTTGTTACTCCTACTGTACATTCATGCAACTCAACTCAAAACAATGCAATACAATAAATAAAATACAAATGCAATACAAACAAAAACAATGCAATACAAATAAACAATGAAACGCCACTCAAAACAATGCATTACATAAAACAATAACAAGGAAATACAAATAAACAATGCATTACAAATATTAATAACAATGTAATACAAATAATCAAAGCAATACAATACAAAAATGCAGTTACACACTACAAAAAAAAAAAAAAAAAATCACATACAACATAGAATACAAACCAACAATATGCATTCCACTACAAAGCATACAAAAAAAAATTATATTATATATACCGGTATATTAAAAAAAAAAAAAAAAAAAAAAAAAAAAAAAATCGACTATCACAGCAAAATATATAATTATAGGATATAATTATTGGATTTACTGCACGTCAATAAATTAATGTCTCAGGCTTCTGTCACTACTAATGGTATCATGCTGAGAAAAAAAAATAGTTCCAATAATAATAATATTATTATTATTATTATCTTTATTATTATTATTATTATCATCTTTATTATCTTTATTATCTTTATTATTATTATCTTTATTATCTTTATTATCTTTATTATTATTATTATTATTATCTTTATTATCTTTATTATTATTATTATTATTATTATTATCATCATATTTATTATTATTATTATTATTATTATTATTATTATTATTATTAGATGACTCATGCTTTGATATTTTTTCTACAGCACATTACTCAAATATAAGACACAACATATTTTTATCTTACCCCTCTTTCTACTCTTTGGCATGGTGAGTCGAGCTGCAGTTGTCACACACACACACAGACAGACACAGAGAACAACACGAGACGAAGGAAGGGGGGTAGGGTTGGTAGAATGGGTGAGTGGGTGGGTTGGTTGGTTGGTTGGTTTGTGGTTGGTTGGTTTGTGGGTTGGATGTGTGGGTTGGTTGGGTGGATGTGTGTGTTGGTTGGTTTGTGGGTTGTTGGGTTTGTGGTTGATTGGTTGGTTGGTTGGTTGGTGGGTGGGTGGGTGGGTGGGTTGGTTGATTGGTTGGTTGGTTGGTGTGTTGGTTGTGGGTTGGTTGTTTGATTGGTGGGTTGGTGGGTTGGTTGATTGGTTTGGTAGGTGGGTTGGTGGATGGGTAGGTGGGTGGGTTGGTGGGGTAGGTTGATAAGTTGAAAAATTTAATCAGAAATGCTCTTAAACTCCATATATTTATAAATTTTTCACATTATTTCAACATTAACAAGGGTTTTCATTAAATAAAATAACATCTACAACAAAACTTCACACTAATAAAGTAAATACATATATACACATTTTCGTAAAGATAATTATATACACATTTTCGTAAAGATAATTATATACACATTACATTTGGACAAGTTATTTAAAAAGGATACTATCTTACCGTAGACTGGTACTCTGGAGGCTGAGTGAAAAGGAAAAGCAGAAGAGATTCATCCAGGTTAATTAACACTAAGATTTAATTAAGGTTTAAGCTTTTTGTAGTTTTGTTGTTGTTTGTATGTAAGCCTAAGGGGGAAATTTTGTGTTGGTAAATCTGGAGCAACTATTTGAATCCTCCAAATCATTCCAAGCAACAGAACATCAAAGTAAACACAAAAGTAAACACAAAAGTAAACACAAAGTAAACACAAAGTAAACACAAAGTAAACACAAAGTAAACACAAAATAAACACAAAGTAAACACAAAAGTAAACACAAAGTAAACACAAAGTAAACACAAAAGTAAACACAAAATAAACACAAAGTAAACACAAAAGTAAACACAAAGTAAACACAAAATAAACACAAAGTAAACACAAAGTAAACACAAAGTAAACACAAAAGTAAACACAAAAGTAAACACAAAGTAAACACAAAAGTAAACACCAAAGTAAACACCAAAGTAAACACAAAGTAAACACAAAGTAAACACAAAAGTAAACACAAAAGTAAACACAAAGTAAACACAAAAGTAAACACAAAGTAAAACAAAGGAAACACGACCAAATGAACCAAAATAATATATGTGTGTGAAAATGAATGGAGGGATTGTTGTGTGTATGTGTATGTGTATGTGTGTGTATGTGTGTGTATGTGTGTGTGTGTGTGTGTGTGTGTGTGTGTGTGTGTGTGTGTGTGTGTGTGTGTGTGTGTGTGTGTGTGTGTGTGTGAATTATATGGTGTTCTGTTGTTGCTTGGAATAGTTTGGAAGAATACATTAATTTTGTTCCAGATTTACCAACAACGAATTCTTCCCTTAATCAAGCACTCTTACGAACCCAAACTGTTATTATTATTATTATCCAACCATTACACAAAACATTACAAGGAATAAATAACAAGGAATAAAATAGGTTACAAATAAGACTTTTTCTGAATGATTAATAATACAAAAAAAATTATTAATTATTCTTACGAGTCCAAAATATTACACAAAGAAATGAATGAGATACGAATAGGAACTTTTTCTGATTGGATTAATATTAAACAAAAGATTTAATTATTCTTACGAGTCCAAAATATTTACACATGAAATAAAATTGGTTACGAATGAGACACTTTATGACTGGATTAATTTTACACTAAATATTTGTACAGGATTCTTAATTAAAGGTGTCATTATATTTTTTGAGGGTAAATTGGTTTGCTACTGATTCCTCCAAACTATGCCACGAAACACACGCCCTCAATGGTACTCAAATGGGATCTGTTGTTTCGTGGCATAGTTTGGAGGACTCACAGACCTCCAAATTCACCAACAAGAAAATCTCCCCTATATTTTTTTAGAGTGTAAGGAAATAAATAAATCCATCTCAAAACAAGAAGAAATTTTCATCACATAATTATATTGTAGTTTATTCGTCGCTCCTTGTGTATCGATATTTTTTACCCTAACAGTACAGTAACACACATATACACACACACACAGACCACAATATATGATACACCCGCAACACAATATTTTAACACACACACACACACACACAACCCAACACTACACAAACACACAAACCCACACACACACAAACACACAAACCCACACCCACACACATACACAATACACACAACCCACAATAAATTACACACCCACAACAAACACACATACACACAAACACACACACAGACCCCCAATAGTAAACAAACATTATTATTATGTATGGAAGTATGTATGAAAGTATGTATGTATGTATGTATGTATGTATGTAAGTATGTATGTATGTATGTATGTATGTATGTAAGTATATATGTATGTATGTATGTATGTATGTATGTATGTATGTATGTATGTATGTATGTAAGTAAGTATGTATGTATGTATGTATGTATGTATGTATGTATGTATGTATGTATGTATGTATGTGTGTATGTATGTATGTATGTAAGTATGTATGTATATATGTAAGTAAGTATGTATGTAAGTAAGTATGTATGTATGTATGTATGTGTGTATGTATGTATGTATGTATGTATGTATGTAAGTATGTATGTATGTATGGAAGTATGTATGTAAGTATGTATGGAAGTATGTATGTATGAAAGTATGTATGTATGTAAGTAAGTAAATATGTAAGTAAGTATGTAAGTATGTATAAGTGTTGTAATTGGCTCACTAGAGTATTCGAAACATCAACCATCAATTCGAAACATCAACCTGACTTGGATTCTCACTATTATGTTTCCTGACTGTACAAACAAACCAAGCACTCCCAAAAGTCCCCCTGTAACTCCATACAAGGAAATGGCCACCAGGATTAATCACACCAAAGTATATAAAAAAAAAATATTATGTTATTATTATATTCATTTCCTTTAATTTTTTTTTTTTTTTTTTTTTTGTAATGATTTTTTTTTTTTTTTTTTTTTTTTGGAGGGGCGAGGTGTTGGTTGGTAATGTTGTCTCAAAAATGGCTCTCTTATATTCACCTGTTGCTGAGGGACTTTTGGTAGTGACTGTACATTAGAATATTTTCACGCGAATTTCACAACCGGCGAATTTTTTTTTTTTTTTTTTTTTTTTTTTTTTTAGGGCCTATGAAAGCAGCAGTACATTAAATAAAATATAGTGGACACCAAAATAAAAGCCAAATTGTTATATACACACATACAAACACACACATAATTATATATATACGTAATTAAATAATCCTGTTGAGTTCAAAGAATAATTACACACACACACACACACACACACACACACACACACACACACACACACACACACACACACACACACACACACACACACACACACACACACACACACACACAGGAACCATACCGTAATTAAAACCACCTGTAAATTGACCCTCTGTAATCATGTGCTATGAGAAGTGTTCAGTTAGACGAAGAAATAATAATAATAATAATAATAATAATAATAATAATAATAATAATAATAATGATGATGCTTCTCTACCACAACTCTCCTACCCTCTCCCTCCATCCTAAATCAACCCCATCCCACCATCCTACTCCTACCCTAACCCTAAGTCCTACCCCAACCCCAGTCCTTCCCCAACACCATCCCTAATCCTTCCCCAACCCCATCCCTCCACAACCCAACACCATCACCATCCCTTCCCAACCTAACCCCATCCCTCTATCGTACTCCCAACAACCCTAAAAACAGCCCAGTACCCAAGGAAAAAAAAAACCACACACATTACAATACAATCCAACAGGCCTCTCCTTCCTTACCTATGATGGAGACGGTGACAGAAACAGAACTCGAGAGTCCTGTTGTATCGAACGCCACGGCCTTAAACGTAAACTCCCACACGTCGTTGAAGTCAGGGCCACCCACCGATATGATGCCAGTCTGGTTGTCCACTTTGAACTGCATGTGTGTTGTGTTGGTGTAGGGAGAGAGAGAGAGAGAAGGGATGTTTATTAAGGCTTAGATGTAGAAAGTTAGGGTTGGATGGGGTAGGATGGGGCGATGAGGTTAGGGGGATTATCTTAGTAGTGAATTAGAAAGGCTATTGACTGATTCTTCCAAACAATACCAGACGACATTTAATTCAAGAAGATTTTGTTAGATTGATTGATTGAATGATTGATTGATTGATTGATATTAGGTACAGCGAGGTCATATAGAGCCAGTAATTAAGAGGAGATTATCTTGTTGGTGAATTTAGAAAGACTACTTGACTGATTCCTCCAAACTATCTATACCAAACACCCTCATTGTTTATTAATAAGGGGATGTGTGTTTGTTTCGTGGTATAGTTTGGAGGATTCACACACACACACACACACCTTATAGTAAGTTCAACAACAACAGAATATTTCCTTAAGTTAATGTTTTGTTAGTTATTGTGTTGTCATCCACCGTGTGTGTGTGTGTGTGTGTGTGTGTGTGTGTGTGTGTGTGTGTGTGTGTGTGTGTGTGTGTATGTGTGTGTATGTGTGTGTGTGTGTGTGTGTGTGTGTGTGTGTGTGTGTGTTTGAAGAGAGATTGAAGAATACACATCTCTCAAACAAGGTGCCCTATAAATAAAAAAAATATAATAATATTAAAAATGGAGGGAAGGAAGGGGGGGAGGGGGGAGGGGGGAGGGGGGAGGGGGGCGACGTTCCCTGACCTACCGTGTTCGGGGGGGTGAGTTCCTGAAGCTCGTAGCGGTCAAAATCGCCGTCAGCATCCCTCGCTACGACCGTCCCAACGTAAGTGTCTGGCGGAGGTAAAGAGAAGAGAAGATGTGATATGAAGTGGGAATGGTTGAGTTGTGGTGGTGGTGATGGTGGTAGTGATGGTGGTAGTGGTGGTTGTGATGGTGGTAGTGATGGTGGTGGTTGTGATGGTGGTAGTGATGGTGGTGGTGATGGTGGTAGTGATGGTGGTGGTGGTGGTGGTGGTGATGGTGGTGGTGATGGTGGTGGTGATGGTGGTGATAATGGTGGTGGTTGTGATGGTAGTGGTGGTGGTAGTGGAAGAGCAGAGTAGATGTGATGGGAAGTGTGGTAGGAATCGTTGAGTTGTGAAAAGTTCTATGTTGGTAAATCTCTCTCTCTCTCTCTTTTCTTTTTCTTTTTTAACATATCTGTAGTAGTTGTTTACTGCCCAAAGGAACACTATTGTGCGTTACCTATTTGAAGGGCAACAAGTATATACATAGTAAAATACAATAATCATTGTCCTATCTTCACTGTACACTACACTTCACTGCACTAATGTTAGTGTTATACAGTTCAGATGGACTCAACTTCACTTAAAAAGTTACTTTTAAGTAACAAGTGACAGTAGAGTGGGCTGCAGTCCCCTCCATGTATGGGCTGCCATCTTCACACTTTGAGTGTTCATCTCCCTCTCTCTCTCTCACACACACACTCCCACTCACACTCTCTTTCTCATCAGCTACCATTCTCTCTCTCTCACCCTCTCTCTCTCTCTCTGGGGAGAAAGCCTTCTACTTTGCTATCCTTATCTACGACTATCACTGGGGAGAAATTCATTCTCCACCTGTAACCTTCTAATCAGATCACCCCGTGTGTCCCGTAAGGTGTGTTGTGGTCTGTGATTCTATGTAACTCTATGTAACTCTCTCTCTCTCTCTCACCTATGCTGGCAGACTCCGAGACAGCGAAGGAGTATTGGTCGTTATCAAACCATGGAGGCTCCTTGGTGTTCTCAACCCTCAGCATCACAGGAACACGAGACCTCTTCCGATCTGACCTCACAGACCCTGGACAAAAAAAAAAAAAAAAAAAAAAAAAAAAAAAATTAGATTGATAGTTGTATGGATTGGTATATAATTATTATGTATGTTATGGTATATATGGTATAGATGTTTTGGTGTAGAACGCCATATTTTATTCACTGATGGACACACACACACACACACAAATGCACACACACACACACAAGCAAGCAAATGTACAAGCACATGCAAACACACATACACGCAGACACACTCACACACATACACACACACGCAAATGTACAAGCAGTTGCAAACATACATACATACACACACACGCGCGCGCGCAAGCAAATGTTAACTAATCGGTCATTTCCTGCCTCACCAGCCTTCACTTCCTTCCTGTCTACTACTACTAACACACACACACACACACACACACACACACACACACACACACACACACACACACACACACACACACACACACACACACACACACACACACACACACACACACACACACACACACACACACACACACACACACACACACACACAGCGGCCTCTTTCATCACCACGCAGGAACACACACACTCGTATATTATCGTGAGGAGAAGCGTTCATTCATCCTTTCTTCATTTACTTACATATTGCTGCTACTATCTCTCTCTCTCTCTCTCTCTCTCTCTCTCTCTCTCTCTCTCTCTCTCTATTTCTCTATTTCTCTCTCTCTCTCTCTCTCTCTCTCTCTGAATAATTAACAAAATACCTACATTCAAAAACCTTTTAAACAGCATAAACATAACAAACACGTGATAACAAAAATAAAACAAAAATAAAACAATAATCCCACATCTCACGTATGTAAAGTACATAAAAATTCACTCACACAAGCAACTATCAAAGCACGTACCCATCCCACCCACCACACACACCCACACACACATCTCACGTACCCACATCACACAACACACGTACGTACCCTGATCCTCGGCGTACACGTAGAGGAGGTACTCGCCATTGGTGTGTTCGTAGTCCAAGGGTCTGAGGTTATACAACACACCACCATCGTCAACAGCAAAGTTCTCAGGGTCACTCACACTATACTGTATTAACCCATTGCTGTCCAAGTCGTCATCTGTGGCGTGGACCTGTGAGTATGTGTGTGTGTGTGTTGATTAGTTGGTTGGTTGGTTGTAAGGGGATCAGGTAGGGTTGAGGGTCAGGTAGGATAGGGTTGAAGGGGGTCAGGTAGGATTGAGGGTCAGGTAGGATAGGGTTGAAGGGGGTCAGGTACTCTCGCACCCACTTAATTCGTGTAAAATTTTTGACAGTTTACATAGATTCGTTAACTGAGAAACTATACAAAAAAAAAAAAAAAAAAAAAAAACTTAGTTCTGATACCGTTGCGTCCAAAATTTTCGAGAGACTACCTGCTTGAATCTAGCAGGGAGTGTATCGAAATTTGTGGAGGCAACTGTACCATTAATTTCAGGGGAGAGTATACTGTTTGGTTCACTGGAGTGCCTTGATTCCTCCAAAGTATGCCAGGAAACAGACCCAGATGAAGAAATATTATGGTATCCTGTTGCCTGGACTAGTTTGGAGGAAAAGTTACACACTATTCAAAACAATAACAACAACACTATTTATTATGTAGACGAGAAATCATTATCCAGCAATTTTTTTTGAGTTGTCTATATGTGTATTGAAAGTTTATGTTCACTACGACTATAGTAAATGGTAGTCAGTAAATAGTAGTCAGTCAGTCAGTAAATAGTTAGTTAGTCAGTCAGTCAATATGTAGTCAGTTAGTCAGTGAGTAAATAGTAGTAAATAGTAATCAGTCAGTCAGTAAATAGTTAGTTAGTCAGTCAGTCAATATGTAGTCAGTTAGTCAGTCAGTAAATAGTACCATAGTAAATAGTAATCAGTCAGTCAGTAAATAGTACCATAGTAAATAGTAGTCAATCAGTCAATAAATAGCAGTAGTCAGTCAGTCAACAAAAGCCCTCCTCACCTGAAGTATAGAGGAATGTGTCTTAATATTCTCTGGGACTGTTCTGTGATACTTAGAGTGAGTGAAGCGAGGTTCATGTTCATTCGTCTCCACATTTCGTCGTCTCAGTAACCTCAACTCCCGGTGGTGTCGAACTTTGTGTTGGTTTTGGTCCCTGTAGTGTCGATGGTGGTGGTGGTGGTGGCTGTTTGTGGTGTTGTTATTGGTGTTGGTTGTGGTGGTGAAAGGCAGTGCTAGGGATGATTGCTGGGTGTACTGGGTGTGTGTGTGTGTGTAGGAGGTGTAGGGTTGGTGTCTGTTCGAGGTGTTGTAGTTGTAGTTGTTGTAGTAGTTGTTGTTGTTGTTGTTGTTGTTGTTCCCGTGGCTCTGGTTGTGGGTTGATGTCGACGACACTGCCAAAAGAAAGAAAAAGAATATTGTTTATTTAGCATTCTGCCTTTTTTTTTTTTTTTTTATGTTCTGACACTGGACATAGGCTTCATCAAGCCCGTTATCATGGTCCAGGTCAACTGCTGCTCACACACACACACACGTCATGACTTCCGAACTGGTACCCAGCCACAGAGGGAGGGAAGTGAGGGTAATTCCCAAATACTGCAGCTGTTATGGTACCAGTGAGGGTGTTATGGTACCAGTGTGTGTGTTATGGTACCAGTGTGTGTGTTATGGTACCAGTGAGGGTGTTATGGTACCAGTGAAGGTGTTTTACGACGTTCGGTGGCCTTATAGTTAGTGCCTCAAACTCAAATCAGAAGAGTAAATATTCTCAGGCCCTCACCTGAGAGGATTGATCTCCCGACCTCTAAGTTATGAGTCCAGAACACTAACCACTCGGCCACCTCCCCTACATTTACTTACTTATATATATATATATAATCTCACCAATAAATCGACCCCCACCCTCTCACACTACAAACACATATACAAATCACCCCTCCCTCCTCCACACACACACACACAAACTAATCAACCCTACCCCCTCCTCCACACACACACACACACAACCCCCCCCCCACACACACAATTACCCCTCCCCCCCCCACACACACACAATTCCCCCCTGCACGACACCAAACTCCATTTAGTCGACCCAGTCCTTGCCCCCTGTAAAAAATCTTCCCAATTGAAGTGGGTGTGTGAGAATTATAACCTGGCCAGGGGAAGCAATTATTGGATCGTCTTGGTGTTGATGGGGACCTAAGGAAGTCTCATTACCACCAGTGTGTGTGTGTGTGTGTGTGTGTGTGTGTGTGTATGTGTGTGTGTGTGTGTGAGAGAGAGAGAGAGAGAGAGAGAGAGAGAGAGGGTTTATTTCTCTTTCTCTGTGTCTCTCTCTCTCTCTTTCTTTCTGTGTGTGTGTGTGTGTGTGTGTGTGTGTGAGGGTCTATTTCTCTTTCTCAGTGTCTCTCTCTCTCTCTTTCTTTCTGTGTGTGTGTGTGTGTGTGGAGGTCTATCTTTCACTCTCTTTCTGTGTGCTTGTGTTTCTCTCTCTCTTTCTGTGTGTTTGTGAGTGTGTGTGTATGTTTCTCTGCCTGTCTATCTTTCTGTGTGTGTGTGTGTGTGTCTCTCTCTGTCTCTCACTTTATCTCTCTCTCTTTCTCTCCAAGTTTACAAGGATCACTTTCTGAATACATAATCCCTTTACCCCAGTCATCTACATATCAACACCTTCATTAAACCTTTTGATTCCCCCAAACTATACCAGGAAACGAATGTCCTTTAGTATTGCAAATGGGTTTTTTGTTTTGTGGCATAGTTTGGAGGAATCAGAAGCCTTCCAATTCACCTCATGCAGATTTTAGGAACCCAGTGATATAGTCAGAAATTTGGAGGAGGTAAATAATGAGTCCTTCAAATATTGCCACGAAACACACACACACACACACACACACACACACACCTATAAGTAAGGACCGTGTTTGGTGGCATAGTCTGGAGGAATCAGAAGCCTCCAATTTATTCTCATATACGATCACAGGGTCTTTAATTACGACCACCACCACCACCACGACCAGAACCCCCACGACCACCACGAAGCCTCTCTCTAATGGAATACGTAATAAGAGGAAGACGGACGACTCTACAAGGGAATCAACATAGCCGAGAAAGGGAGCTTTTGTTTTTTTATTCAATTACTATATATATTCACTAGCAGCGATACCCGACGTTGTCTGGGTGTAGATCCTACATGTGGTTTTGTCAATAAATTTCCTCAAATTATTTTTATATTTTTATACAATTTGAACTTATTAGGAGGGTGGGAGGAGTCCATTATTCAGTGTGGTTGCTGGTCCTCCAGAGAAACCATGCCAGATTTACAACGACAAAAGTTATCCATGATGCAACTACAGCAGAAGGTGGCATTGTAACAGCCACCATTAAATAGCAAGGCAATATTGTAACAGCCTTCGGCTTGGGCTGTAGGGATACTGGGATCGACCCCCACCCCCATCGGTCATTTCATAACTTTTTTTTCACTGTCCTTAGATTTAGTATTAAAATTAGGTGTTCAATAGTTTGTGGTTTAAATTCATTCCTAAATTGGGCATGCAAGCCAGGCCTGCCTGCATCCTTCATCCTTGAGACCATAGAGTCTATGTTGAGAAACAATCTTTGGTTGTTTTAAGCTGATAATTCAAGAAACACATATCCACCAACAATAAAATTAGACCGAGAACATTCCTGTGACTACACCGGTCACAATGGTGTATAATTTGTCAACAACAAAATTAAAAAGAACTGTACCCCTACCGTGGATTCGAACCTGGGATCTTTTGGTTAGGGCCAAATTAAGGCTCAGCGCCTTAACCACTAGACCACTTGTCCACAGCCAGAGAGGGTACCTAATTCAATAAAGCGGTACCATGTGTACTTATGGTGCTATAACTCGAGAAATAATTATGCTACAAAAACAAAAATAGGCCGAGGACGCCTCTCAGGCTTCACCGATCAAAATGGCATATTACTTTTTACTCTAGATCAACGATGCGGACGTGCATAGCGGCTAAACAGACAGACAGACAGACGGAGTGTTTTATATATAGAGAGAGAGAGATTACTTATTACAAGGTGATTATATTGGAATTAATTTAAGGACTTTGTGATCGTGTATGAAAATTAGTGGAGGATTCTGATTCCTCCTGACTATAATAACAATACAATGATGTTATTATATATTGTAGTAAGAGAGAGAGAGAGAGAGAGAGAGAGAGAGAGAGAGAGAGAGAGAGAGAGAGAGAGAGAGAGAGAGAGAGAGAGAGAGAGAGAGAGAGTTGAAATTGAGATATCGGGAAAAGGGGAGGGAGTGAAAGTGGAAGGGACGTGGAGGTGAGTGGTGACTGGAGGGGAGGAGTGAGAGGGACAGGAGTGAGAGGGGCAGGAGTGAGAGGGACAGGAGTGAGAGGGGCAGGAGTGAGAGGGGGGAGGAGTGAGAGGGGCAGGAGTGAGAGGAGAAGAGTAGAGGGGCAGGAGAGAAAGAAGGGGTTGTTTTTAGAGAATAGATTGGGGGGAGCTGAAGTGTGGTGGGGAGGGGTAAAGGGTACACCACAAAACAAACCCTATCCTTTCGTTGGGGCTCTTACCAATCCAGCCTAATTTGTGGTGAAGGCTCTCGTGACTGAAACCCAATTACTCCAAAGTGGCCCTCCTTCCTGGTGACTACTGAAGGAAGGAAGGAAGGAAGGAAAGGAGGAAAGGAAGGAAGAAAAGGAGGAGGGTATTGACAGAAGGAAAGGAGGAGGTATGAGGAGGGGAGAATAGATGGGGGAGGTATGGAAGGAAAGGAAGGAAGGAAGGAGGGTATAAGGAGGGTATTGATAGATGGATGGAGGTATGGAGAGAGGGGTGGAAGGTAGGAAGGAATGAAGGAAGGGGGAGGAAGGATGAGGGATAGATGGATGGAGGTATGGAGAGGAGGGGTGGAAGGTAGGAAGGAGATAAGGGAGGGAGGATGAGGGTATGGATGGAAGAGAATGAAGAAGGGAGGTATGAAGGAAGGAGGAGAAGGATGAGGGATAGATGGATGGATGGATGGGAAGGAAGGAGGAAGAAAGATGTAGGTATGAAGGAGGGAAGAGGTGTATGAATAAGAATTTTTAGATAATGGGAGAGAGAGAGAGAGAGGAGAAGGGGGAGAATAGGATTTTTTT
>JAWZYT010003763.1:540000-542282 GCA_034508575.1 Petrolisthes manimaculis | reverse complement strand
CTTTCCAGGCAACCAAAAGTTTACTAGTATCACTAGGTAGGAGTACCAGTACTTCGTCGCCAGGGTTGAATTGACGATCTTGGGACCTTACATCAAAGTAAGACTTGTACCTAGAGGCACTTATATCAGCATTCTGGGCAGCAATCTTTGCAGATTCAGCCAGCTTATCCTGCAGCTCGACTACATACTTAAAGGCTGACCTGTCATCATCTTTCAGTGTTCGGTCCTCCCACAAGTCTCGTAGTACTGATAGTGGACCTCTGACTGTCCGTCCATACAGAAGTTCGAAGGCGGAGAACCCTGTTCTGTCACTGGGGATTTCTCTAAGGGAAAACAACACAGGGATTAAATAGCGATGCCATTCTCGAGGTTTATCGGCACATAACTTACGTAAGGATGCTTTCAAGGGCCCATGAAGCCTTTCAACCCGACCATTTGCACTAGGATGGAAAGGGGTGGTAAAAGAAGGCTTAACCCCTAGCAACTTGTGTAGTTCTGCCATTAAATTTGACGTGAATTGGGTACCTTGATCAGACAATATTTCCCTTGGAATACCAACCCTTGAAAATATAGAGAGAAGGGCTTCAGCTACCGTAATGGAGTCTATCTCCCTGAGTGGAACGGCTTCTGGAAATCCTGTGGCATAATCGATGAGAGTAAGGATGTATCGATGTCCTTCAGATGACGGAGGTGACAAGGGTCCAACCAGGTCGATCGCCACCCTAGAAAATGGTTCAGTAATTATTGGAAGAGGGTGGAGGGGTACAGGTTTAACTCTACCTTTGGCCGACATCCGCTGACACACGTCACACGAACGACAGAAATCTCTAATGTCAGAAGTTAACCCTGGCCAGAAAAATTTATCCCCTATCTTCATTCCCGTTTTTCTATGGGAAAAATGACCAGATAAAGGATTTTCATGACCCACTGACAATATAATACTTCGACACTCTTTGGGAACAACTAATATACTCTTACCAATCTTTGTAAGGTACTTAGAAGTCAAACACTTACGATACAAAAGACCACTGGAACGGAGATACCCGTAGGTAGATCCATCCTTAGAGTGTTCTTCTTCTCCGCAATTGGCCTTGTCCCGAATTCCAGCAAGAGTGGGACAAGACTCCTGGAGTCTTCCAAATTCTTCTGGAGTCACGTTCATAGGTTGAAGTTCTGGTAGCACTAAAGGATGAACTCTCTTCATGCGTCTGCTGCGAGTCTGAACAGCATTAACCTGAAATGGTGTAGAAGCAACATCTTGCACTGCAGATGTATCTTGACAGCCTTCAGGCGAAGCTTGCGTTGGCATCAAATCTTGGAGTGGAAAACTGCTTTCAAGACTCTGGCCAATCAAGGAAGGGGTCTCCTTGTCTGAGAAAAAGGGATTAGTAGGATCACGAGCCCCTGGAACATTCCCAATTAGCACACTAGAGCGCTTCATGGGAGCTCGAATAGCATGCACCCATCCTTCATAGTAGGGACATCGGATGTAGCAGTGAACAACAGGAAATTCACTCTCTCTTCCTAGGAAATCTTCCACACGCACCTTGGGACTAGAGGAAACGTCGGCATCAGGAACTGCTTCTTCAGAGACAATGACACAGTTGCAGCCAGTATCCCTAATGATGGTTGTCGTCCAGGATCCATTAACAGTACCTGCTACAGAAAATGCAAGAGGAGTACGATTACTCATACAAAACCCAATCTTATACTTAGGTGTGTAGTCGTTCTCTGTCTGAAAGGCACGAGGATTCCTAGGACAACGATTTCGAAGATGGCCTTCCTCTCCACAATTATAGCACTTTATCTTTGAGCGCGGAATCTCCTGATGGTACTTGGATGAGGGGGCATCTTCCTTGGCTTTCCCTCCGTTCCCTGACAATTTCCTACTGGGGAAAAGTGGTTTACCAGAAGAACCACTGGAGTGTGGTTTCGGGTAGGCATTATGAGCCGATGCCCATGTGTCTGCCTTCTCCATTGCCATCTTGAGATCTGTAATTTCTTGTTCCTTAATAAATAGACGAAGGTCAGGAGAAAGGGAAGCAAGGAATTGATCCAAGACAATAAATTCTCGTAACCCCTCAAATGTCTGGGGGATCTTGGAAGAGTCTCGCCAGGAGTCGAACAGATGGAGCAGTCTGGTAACAAACTGCCGGTAGTTTTCACCTACCCGGATCTTATTACTTCTGAATTCCTGCCGATAACGCTCTGGGGTCTTGTCAAAACCAGTCAGTAACGCCTGTTTGAGAAGTGGATAATTACTGATAGTATTAGTGTCAAGG
>JAWZYT010003763.1:530000-532500 GCA_034508575.1 Petrolisthes manimaculis | reverse complement strand
AAGCCCTATACTGGCGCCTCTGTGACTGGTACCATGAATACAACACTGATACATTATACAACATTGATACACGGCTACAATATACACACAATCTATGTCCCTCATTATTATTATAATAATAATAATAATAATAATAATAATAATAATAATAATAATAATAATAATAATAATAATAATAATAATAATAATAAAAATAATAATAAAAATAATAAAATGTAACTGATATAGAGGCGAAGGGAAAAAGTTATCAGTGAAAAAATGAACGATAAGGTTCTGTTATCACCAAAAGATTACACTCGTCTGTCGTCTAGCAGTCTCTCTTGCTGTTCAGTTGTGATTCAGATGAAATAACGTTATAACCGGTACGTAGTCTTTACGACAGTTACAACTGCACTGAACACGAGAACAATAGTGTGAGTTTAGTGTTATACCCATTCTTGATGTTTGAGGTACGACCTTGAGGCAAACATTAAATATCAAGATGGTAAATGTGCGATTATCTTCAGGAGTAATCAGGAAATGTTTGATGTAAAAAGGGAACTTCTGATGCTGAAGCTGAGGAAATTCAGTCAAGCAGACTTGGCAACACTGAATCTCAGTGGTTAAATTGGGCGTGGCATGTGTCTCCATGCAGTAAAAATATGGCTATGTTTTGTGTTCTGTGTCGTAATTTCTCATAATTGATCGTTGTATTGTGGGATGTGGTTTTGTTACCATGTAGATAGAGCCTATAACTACAACTCATACAGGAACTAATTACCAGTATTTATAGTACACGCTCTACAAGGCTGGGTATGGTGGCCAACAAAACATCAGTGAGATAGAAGTGTATCAAAGAACTGTTGAGCCACCCACCCATTACCAGTATTTATAGTACACGCTCTACAAGGCTGGGTATGGTGGCCAACAAAACATCAGTGAGATAGAAGTGTATCAAAGAACTGTTGAGCCACCCACCCATTTGAAAACACCTGACTGTGCTAAACAAGTCTCACATCCAACTCTACGGGTTATAAACCGCCAGTTAATGACCACTCCTTCATGTATGGTAGGCCTAGGTAGTATTATCATGTATGGTAGGCCTAGGTAGTATTATGAAAAAACAACAACATGAAGGAAAACCATTCAAAAGCTCCGGCTCTTAATGATTCAAGTGAAATAATAAAATATTCATATGTAAAGGTCTCAAAAATATTAATTATGTTTTATCTGGATTTTCGTATTCATATGGTTATATAGAAATTTTGAAAATGAACCCATTTTATTGAGGGTGAACCCCTCGGTTGAACCCCCTTTCGGTTGAGCCCCCTCTCGGTTGAACCTCTTAAATATTGGTTGAACCCCTTTTAAGAAGTGGTCACTCCAAGAAGAGAAAAAAATGATAATAATAATAATAAATTATTCAATGTCGGTAAAAGAAAATGGATGAGAGGAAGAGAGTGAGTGAGTGAGTGAGTGAGTGAGTCAGTTAAACCCCATTTAAGAAGTGGTCGCCCCAAGAACAAGAACAATAATTCACATAAAACCTAGAGCTCTCGGCTTAGGCCAGAGCTAAAAAAGTAGCAAAATGTGTCCGTGAGAACAAGTTGGTGATACATGTTGAATGTACAAAACACACCACACCATCATCTTTGTTGACTTCCACTGTACTGTATATGAGCATAATGCAGGAAGGATATCGGCTTAGCAGGAGGTATACCCATTTTAAAGGAGGAAAAGTAAGTAGTTATTGATTGGTTAAGTACTCATTCCACGACTATGGGTTAAGTACAGTTTAACACATTTTCAACACATTTTCTCAGTGATCCCTCCACCAAGTGTTACTTCCCCATCTCCTTCACCTCCTTTGTAGAGAGGAAGGTCATTAGTACATACAGTCCTGGTCAATAATAATTATCACCAAATGGGTAACTTTGTAGAGAGGAAGGTCATTAGTACATACAGTCCTGGTCAATAATAATTATCACCAAATGGGTAACTTTGTAGAGAGGAAGGTCATTAGTACATACAGTCCTGGTCAATAATAATTATCACCAAATGGGTAACTTTGTAGAGAGGAAGGTCATTAGTACATACAGTCCTGGTCAATAATAATTATCACCAAATGGGTAACTTTGTAGAGAGGAAGGTCATTAGTACATACAGTCCTGGTCAATAATAATTATCACCAAATGGGTAACTTTGTAGAGAGGAAGGTCATTAGTACATACAGTCCTGGTCAATAATAATTATCACCAAATGGGTAACTTTAACAATTTACTGTCTAATGTTTTCATGTTCACATATTATAATGTTATTGTTTTAAGTAGTGTGTAGCTTGTTGTATTAAATTAAACGATGGTACTTAACCTATTTATTGGAAAGTTAATCACCTAAGGAACAGAGGGTAGCTGTCAAACTCTTACGTGAGTTACTCTTATATGGATGATTATTATTGACCACGACTGTACATGGAAATACACACACACTGAGATATACCTAGAAATATATATAGATAAAT
>JAWZYT010003763.1:520000-525000 GCA_034508575.1 Petrolisthes manimaculis | reverse complement strand
GACAGGCTGGTAGGGGGAGGAAGGTAGGCAGGCAGGCAGGTAAGGTGAGGCAGGTAGGTAGGGTGAAGTAAGTAAGCTGTTAAGGTGAGGCAGGCAAGTAGGGAGAGACAGGCAGGCAGGTAAGGTGAGGCAGGTAGGCATACAGATGGGGTGATATCAATTTATTATTTATGTATGTATATTTTCAGCCTCAGGGCTGCACTATGTTCAATAAACCGTTTATTATTATTATTATTATTATTATTATTATTATTATTATTATTATTATATTGCAAATCATTAATGCAATACGTTTCATTATTGAGGGGGAGGTAGACAAAGTATACCCTGGCCCCCCAACTCCAATGTTGGGGTGATACATCTCCCCAGGGAGTTACCTCACAGTGTATTGTGTATTACCACCACCACCATGTAGTACAACGATTAGTGTTCCCTGATAAACTGTCAGTCTGTAGTTGGATGAAACTCCACACAACCATTATATACTGTGTGTGTGTGTGTGTGTGTGTGTGTGTGTGTGTGTGTGTGTGTGTTTCAACTTCCAGACTGACCATCAACACTGTACTTCCCTCTAATTTAATGTGCATTTAACTCCTGAGAGAGAGAGAGAGAGAGAGAGAGAGAGAGAGAGAGAGAGACAAGGTGATGGTGATACAGTACAGATACAGTACAGTACTCTCTCTCTCTCTCAAATGTTTTACCACTTGACATATGCTTCATGTCCATTACGAAGGCCTAGGTCAATATCAATACACACACACACACACACACACACACACACGCACACACACACACACACACACAATGTACAATAGTTTGCCAAAATATAGGTTCACAACAACGTGCATAAAACCTTTACTTGTACTGTACGATTGTCACTGAAATATTAACATCCAATATAAAACATTATGATCATCATCAATATCCCATTTGTCTTTATTTCTATGGATGGTGAGGCTCCAGCACCATTTACCTCTGATAGACAAGGTTAGGTTAGGTTAGGTTATATTGTTAGTGTTACTAATGAGGTATAAGGTGCAGCTATAGGTTATATTGTTAGTTTTACACAGTGGTAGTATAGTAACCAATGAGGTATAAGGTGTAGCTATAGGTTATATTGTTAGTTTTACACAGTGGTAGTATAGTAACCAATGAGGTATAAGGTGTAGCTATAGGTTATATTGTTAGTTTTACACAGTGGTAGTATAGTAACCAATGAGGTATAAGGTGCAGCTATAGGTTATATTGTTAGTTTTACACAGTGGTAGTATGGTATCCAATGAGGTATAAGGTGTAGCTATAGGTTATATTGTTAGTTTTACACAGTGGTAGTATAGTAACCAATGAAGTATAAGGTGAAGCCACTGTATACTGGCTACCATTAAGAATTAGGAAATTGTTATATAAAGCACCTCTGTGACCTACACCCTCCACAGGAAGGGTAGGTAAGTCTCACCCTCCCCTCCTCCACGTGGTCACCTCTGTGACCTACACCCTCCACAGGAAGGGTAGGTAAGTCTCACCCTCCCCTCCTCCACGTGGTCACCTCTGTGACCTACACCCTCCACAGGAAGGGTAGGTAAGTCTCACCCTCCCCTCCTCCACGTGGTCACCTCTGTGACTTACACCCTCCACAGGAAGGGTAGGTAAGTCTCACCCTCAAGTGGTGACCTTGGGGAACACCTCCCTGTTCTTATCAGTATTATATCTTATAGAGGATGAAGGTTAAGGTGAAGGGGGAGAAGGTGTGGGACACAATACCTTCACACACAGATGGGTTTAATAGTTTTAGTGACGAGATTGTTTTTAAATTATAATTATAATTATTTTTATAAGTGTACATAAAGTAATTTTGTTCCTTTTTCTGTCTTTTATTATAATTTGGTATAAAAAAAAAAGGGAAAGAATGCTTGAGAGTAGTAGTGATTAATGTGAATGGAATGGTGAATGAAGTGAAAAGGAAAGAGAATGTGTAGAGTATTAGATAAAGTAAAATAGATGTGTGTAGGGTGTCTGAAACTCATATGAAAGGATGGAGGGGTGGGGTTGGAAGAGTGTGGTAATGGAGGGAAGAGTGTGTTGTGGGAAGGAATGGAAGGAGGTGTAATATATACTGTGTAATGATTTACATAGAGTGTGGTAATGGAGGGAAGAGTGTGTTGTGGGAAGGAATGGAAGGAGGTGTAATATATACTGTGTAATGATTTACATAGAGTGTGGTAATGGAGGGAAGAGTGTGTTGTGGGAAGGAATGGAAGGAGGTGTAATATATACTGTGTAATGATTTACATAGAGTGTGGTAATGGAGGGAAGAGTGTGTTGTGGGAAGGAATGGAAGGAGGTGTAATATATACTGTGTAATGATTTACATAGAGTGTGGTAATGGAGGGAAGAGTGTGTTGTGGGAAGGAATGGAAGGAGGTGTAATATATACTGTGTAATGATTTACATAGAGTGTGGTAATGGAGGGAAGAGTGTGTTGTGGGAAGGAATGGAAGGAGGTGTAATATATACTGTGTAATGATTTACATAGAGTGTGGTAATGGAGGGAAGAGTGTGTTGTGGGAAGGAATGGAAGGAGGTGTAATATATACTGTGTAATGATTTACATAGAGTGTGGTAATGGAGGGAAGAGTGTTTTGTGGGAAGGAATGGAAGGAGGTGTAATATATACTGTGTAATGATTTACATAGAGTGTGGTAATGGAGGGAAGAGTGTGTTGTGGGAAGGAATGGAAGGAGGTGTAATATATACTGTGTAATGATTTACATAGAGTGTGGTAATGGAGGGAAGAGTGTGTTGTGGGAAGGAATGGAAGGAGGTGTAATATATACTGTGTAATGATTTACATAGAGTGTGGTAATGGAGGGAAGAGTGTGTTGTGGGAAGGAATGGAAGGAGGTGTAATATATACTGTGTAATGATTTACATAGAGTGTGGTAATGGAGGGAAGAGTGTTTTGTGGGAAGGAATGGAAGGAGGTGTAATATATACTGTGTAATGATTTACATAGAGTGTGGTAATGGAGGGAAGAGTGTGTTGTGGGAAGGAATGGAAGGAGGTGTAATATATACTGTGTAATGATTTACATAGAGTGTGGTAATGGAGGGAAGAGTGTGTTGTGGGAAGGAATGGAAGGAGGTGTAATATATACTGTGTAATGACTGCTAATGGTGTCTAGGGTTAATAGCAGATTAATGCATCACCACAAACATTAAATTCAATTAATCATATAGTTAACAATTAGCTTACAACACAACAAAGTAAATTAAACATAACAATTTACATTGACATAAAAATAATACAATAATTTACAATTTCATATAAATCATCCCAGTAATGAAAGAACAAGTTAGTTAATAATTATATCTTCCATGATATATTAACACACACACACACACACACACACACACACACACACACACACACATACATACCCACACACACACACACACAGTATTTAGTGGAGAGATTTTTATGCAGTAGACCTGGCCAGATTTTAATATTATCTGTATAATATTATACCAAAATATATATAAAGGAAAATAATGTCAGAGGGAAAGTCTCATACACAATTACAACCATGCATTTCCTTCCTTCATTCCATCCTTCCGTCATTCCATCCTTACATCCTTCCTTCCTTCCTTCCATTCTTCCATCCAACCATTCTTCCATCCATCCATTCTCTTGTTGACATCAGAGGGTATAAACTGTATCTTGGTATCTATTATCACCAATGCTTTACTCTCTTTGTCTTACAGCTGACAGGATGACTAAGTAGGTTTAGATAAGAACACCTGATTATCACTTATCAACTCTTGTGGTATAGTGTGACGTGGCACTGTTTGTACACACACACACACACACACACACATACACCTTTACTTACTACCGCACAGACACACTCCTATAGTACATACAGACCACTGCAACACACACACACACACACACACACACACACACACACACACACACACACACACACACACAGTATATACTGGATATATTTTTATACAGTAGTACTGGCCAGATCTTAATAATATCTGTATATACAAAATATCTATATAAATGAAAATAATGTCTGTCCCAGACTACAGTAAACTAGACAGTAATAATTCACACAGAAATACAAGTTATTTAAGAGTATAAGAAGAGACAAAACTTAAATGTGTGACTATAACCTGGATTCGTGTTTAGCTGTGTGTGTTTAGCTGTGTGTGTTTACTGTAGCTGTGTGTGTTTAGCTGTGTGTGTTTACTGTAGCTGTGTGTGTTTACTGTAGCTGTGTGTGTTTAGCTGTGTGTGTTTAGCTGTGTGTGTTTACTGTAGCTGTGTGTGTTTAGCTGTGTGTGTTTACTGTAGCTATGTGTGTTTAGCTGTGTGTGTTTAGCTGTGTGTTTATAGTTTAAGCTGTGAACTGAACGTAGTGGGTTGAAAGATTATGATGAGAGATAAACAGTATGACACACATACAGTCATACTTTTGGTACATATATTAGAGTGTTTGGATTCGTACACAGTATGTCAAGTAAAGGTTAAAGGTCATCCAATGAGTGACAGTCAATGGGACAGAGTGTAGCACACACTGTGTGTATGAAACACAACTATAGCACACATTCCAAGGATGATGAGTGGCCCAGAGACCTCTCCACCCACGTCAGACACGAGTCACTCGTGCTTTGGCTATGGCTGTGTAAACAGCAAGACCTCAGACAGCCGACTCGTGTTCCAAGCAAGTATCGAACACTGGGTTGCAGAATTGCAACCACAGACTCTACCACTGTGCTAGAACAAATTAGCAAAAATAATTGTTTCCTGTTGCACTAAATGATTTGCAGGAATCAATTGGTGTAAAATTGACCTCAGCCAATACTGTACTACTGCATTAATTAATATGAAATGTTACCCTACTGAACTTTGTACTCGTTTTTACCTCCTTTTGTTATATTAGAGGGACTATCTATTCCTCCAAACTATGTTACGAAACACATCCCCTATTA